>JAMYIC010000334.1:21199-47613 GCA_024112705.1 Microcera coccophila | reverse complement strand
CAGGCAAAAGCGTCTATTGAGAGCAAGGAATTCGGTAGATTCTTAACTAGAATTCTCAACTGAGACAGAGCTTTACTTTACTTTACTTTTTTTTCTCTTATTAATTCGTGGTCGGCATATGATTGTCTTCTCTGCCATCCGCGTCCTCGCCCGTATCCGTACTGGTGGTCCCTGGAAAGCTCCCTTTGAAACCCCCTCCAAGGCTATCCGGGTCTACCCCTCCCTTTAGCCGCTTGCCGCCCCTCACGTCCAAGTCTCGGAATCCGAATTGGTTCCTGGTTGCTCGCAACCAATTAGTCTACTTTCTTCAAGCTTGCGCCCTACCGGCTCTGAAGCGATCCCAAGTCTAGGAAGGTTCACAATTTCTGAACACAAATTATCGGGTTTCGGGTCACAGAAAACGCTCCGCAACGGAGCAAATAGGCCGTTCCAAAAGCTACAGACTAGGGTAATAAACGTCACATGTGGCTCGGCACCGATATGCTTGAAGTTCAAGTGTATCAAAATCTACTCGAAAATTTTGCAGCAGAGGAGGTATTTCATCGTCATCAGCTTCAAGTGCTCCCCCTCCTCAACGCTTTAAATCTAGACCAGCACTTAATTATATTCCACATTGTCCGGAACGCCGCCAATGCAAACCATCAATCAGTGTCCCTTTCCCTAGCATTCCTTGAGACATCATATCATTTCCCTTTCATACCCCGACTAGTTGGCTGAAAGATTCTCCCTCACAGCGAACAGCTTAGCGCTGACGTTGGCCGTGAATCCGTCCACTTGTTTGCTATACTGCTCCACCTGCTTGGCGTTCAGCATACCTTCCAAGCGGCTAGGCTCCTGGGGCAGCTTGAACAGTCGCTGCCACTCATCCTCGGGTAGGGGGGTTTGCTTGGCGACAGCTCTCTGGGCATTCTCTGCCTTGCGCTTCGTCTGCCATGCCGTGATCTTGGCCTGCTCTCGGCCCAATTGCCGCTGGTAAAACTGGAAGTTGTTGAGGTCGGTGTAGTGTGACTCGATGCTTTCAAGGAGGAGGTCGCAGGTCTTCTCAAGGAAGGGGTCGATCGCAAGGTCAAGGGAGTCGATGGTAGGGTAGAACGGAGGTTGCACGGAGGCGCGGTTGAGGTCGGCCAATGATGTCGGTGGCTCGACCTCCTTGTCTGAGGGTGCCGAAGGGATCTGGTGCAGGAAGGAGGTGAGGAGGTGAGAGTTATGCACGGTGATAGGGAGCTCAGCAAGAATGTCCCTGAAAGTGAGTTTCGTCTTTTGCAAGCTATCAGAATGTTAGTGCATTCCTATCGTATTGCGATCCGGTAAGTCGTATCTCACTTTTCAATAGTAAACTTGCCCTCCTTGTAAGCAGCCATGAACGAGTTCGTCAAACGGAACGCCCTCATAGTCAAGTTGCCTTGAGAGCTCTTGCTTGCATCGTAGACCAACGCCACGGTGCTCTCGTTATCCTTCTGGTAGTGGAACTGGTTCTCGATGAAACTGAGGTTCACAAAGTTGCCCATGGTCGCGCTCGTGTACCAGCCAACATTATTTGCGTCCACGTTAACCTCCTTCAAGTGTCGGATCATCTCATTCTGGTAGGTGACGTTGGCCTTCTGTCGAGGAGCAGCAGCCGCAAGCGATGAAGTATCGTTTTGGTGGCTATCGGTGGCCGAGGTATCGACGGTCGGGAAGGGGAAGGTGTTGGTGACCTCGAGAACACCATCATGATCTAAACCGACAATAGATCCAGTCGCAGTCGAAGGGAAGGCGGAAGAGCAGTGTTTAGCGATCTTCATAATCACCTACACATTGTCAACTATCGCAATCGAGGGGAAAAGGTGGGGCAGATACTCACCAGAGCCTCGACCTGAACCGCCTGGAAAGGCGCATCTTTGAGAGCGTCGGCCATTTTGTCAGAAATTTGAGAATCAATTATACGGGCCGCGAAGGACGGGCGGAGGTTTGGCGCTTGGATTCGCAAAGGAACGGTGGTGATGCAAGATCTCTCCTTCAACGGCTGGAAGTGGGAATATCGAACTTTTCGCAGCAAATTGTGGGCGTTGTGGGATACTGGCGGTGAGGGATGGCAGAATCCGGGTCCGTCATCACATCTGCCAACTCTATCGGCCGGCTCACTTGACTCCAAACGACCAAACTCCAATATTATAATCATAGCACAGACGGCATTACCTCTTAACTTGAAGGCTCGCTGAAATGTTGCCAAGCGGCTGTGTCGATATGCATTTACTCGAAGGAAACTTGGATTTGCGTCTACCTAGGTAGGGAACAACAGAGAAGAACCTCTCTAACCGTCAACGCCTTTTTTTCTACCACATCTCTTTGCCGCATCCTCCACGCCGGATTGCCCATCTTTTATGTTACATTACCAGACGAAGCAAGGGACATAGTGCCCTTCGGCCCAGACGGCTCCATCCCCAATTTCCCAGTGCTCCCGTCTTTTGAAGACCTGCTTTCTTTGATTCCATTCCCCTCCCTGCTTGAAGTCAACTTCCGTCACATCTAACCTTACAGTCCAGTGCGATGCCTCGTTTGGCTCGTCTGTCTAAGTTCTTGGTTCCGGTCAAAGAGATGGACTGATCACAAAATCGATCCCTCAGTCATCCAGAAATCTGACAATCATTCCTCCCATGGAACGATCTCCCAGGATTCGGCATTATCTCGAATAATGAGGCGATGTTGATCGATTCTCCAGAATGCATACATTGAGCGCGTTGCTCCGGCAGCTCGTCGATGTGCTGGTCCAATTCCACCTTTCTTAGCGTCTTCTCTCGATCTCCAAACGCAGGTTGCGAGATTTCTCAGTTCTGTGTCTGGTGCCCCGAACCAATACCTGGGTATGTCAGTACGCTGCTACGCATCTTAAGCATGGCGCACCTACTTGAGAAAACCGCCGCTCTTGACAGCTTCGCCATGAGCCGCTTTGTCCAAAACGCCGAGATCGGAGTATTCAATGTTCGCCTTAATCTGTGACCGAAACGCGACGATGTAGAAAGAACTCTCCTTGAAACCCTTTCCGGATTCCTGGGCTAGGCGTCTGACCTCGGCGATCACCTCTGGCCAGTTAAAGGTTTCGACATAGGGCGACGTTGCGTAGTCCGGTCGGAGAACTTTGAGTTCAGCCAATGCCCTAGCCAAGAAGGCATTCTCGTTGTCCAACGTGTCCAGGTCAAGCTGGTGCTCCCTCTCAACGTACGGCGATTGGATCAACCATTGCCCTTCTGTGTCGTGCGCTTCAAACACTTCTGCGACTTCTACCTTGGCCTCGTTCTTGGCGAATCCGGGCAAGTTTGCGTCAGGAAGGGTCTGGACTCCCACTGTTGCCATTTTCGCCGCGGCAGAATATACGACGGGTTCAAGGGCTCAAGGCTTCCGGTCGTTTGTCTAACTAAATGGTTTTCAAGTCAAGTTGAGCTGACTAACGGTAAGTCTGAGTTGGGGTATGGCTAGGATGAAGAATGTAATTGACGACAGTGACAGTAGAGCTCAGGTGGGTTCCTCGACGATGATGAATTTCTAATGAAAGAAAGAACAACATAGGGGGTTCCTCGAATTTAAAGCAACGCCGTCGGCGGCTTCTTGGACTATCGCCATCGAGTTTGCAATAACGTGCTGAATGACACCATCTTCTGCAATACATCAACCGGGCAATGTGGGGCGGCTAGAGACATGTCAGGCCCTTCAATACCATGTCAGGAAGAGGACCGACACGAGGGCGGCTTCCTAGCAGCCACCGAAGTCATTTCGAGATCAGTGTTTGACTCAATCACGTCTTCGTGGTGGGAGGTCATTGGCCGAAACGCAAAGCTCGCAACTTCTATCATCTCTTCCCTCCACAGTCAAACCTCGGCGTCGTCTAGCTCCGGCTCTCGGAGTCACTGCATCAACGCCGGCCATTCTCACTAGGAAGGATTCTCATCAGGACTCACCGCCAGACGTTGCCCGAGAGAACCTTGAGATATGGGTCACGCATTTTCCCCTTGGGGTAACACGAGGGTATGCGGGACTAGTGCAGACAAGGATCCGGCAACGGCTTTAGCAAGAACCGCTAAAATAGCGACACTCGGGCATCACGGGTCGCTACCTTATAAAGCAGTTTTATCCTAACATTTGTTTTACGAATGCCCACTGTTTTGCATTTGCTTGCGTTTTGATCTCGAGACTTGTTTTGGCCGGAGGCGAAATTTAGGATTCCTAGAAGATCGGCCTTCGTCAGATGTCGCCTCAAGGTGTCATACGCCACGAAGATGTCGACATTCCGTCCCAGTCACCTCTTTGTCAACTTCACCTCGAGCGGTGAAACTGCACTGCAGGCATCCTTCAAGCCCCTTCCCACTCTCATCGAAAATGTCGTCGTCAGCTCAACAGCGATATACCCGAAATCTTATTATCCTTCTATACCCGAAGGGTCCGAACCCTAATCATCTACACCGTGTGCATGTACAACATCCGTGAATACATACATCCGTCTATCAGAGTCCCGCATCCTCCGACTTCCCTTTCCTCTGCTTCAACCACTCTTTCGCCGTTTCATAGGTCCCCAGATACAGTCCGCTCCCCACCATTGTCCATCCAGACCTTAGCACCGCTCCACGAAAGAAGCCCTTGACGCCTCTTTCCCTGTACACTTCCTGCGTTACCGCCCACGCACCTTTCCTGGGCCTTTTCCCTTCAATCTTCGCCTGGACTTCATTGTCACTGCCTGCGCTCAACATCATGCGTGTCTTGACCACATCGCTGGGTGTGGTGATGAAGGCGGCAAGAGCGCCAGCACTTCCTGCACTGAATCCCGTAATGACTCCTGTCTCTACCATGCCTCTAACTGTTGTGCCATCATGGTCCTTTTCGCGAGATCGCCATATGCGTGCTCTGACGTGCTCAAATACTGGAAATTGCAATGCCGTAAAGGGCAAGTTCCTCGCCACAAGAGCCGTATACCCTGTGAACAATCTTCTCGGAGCGCCTTTCCCGGACAGTTGCTGAAACGCTCGCAGGGAAGTCGAGCCCGTCCCCTTGTGTGACTTACTACTCTGCAACATCTGCGCATTCTGCTTGATGACCTCGGCCGGCGCAAGGACGAGACATGCCGCCATCTCTGCTACCCCCGATGCGGAAGAGTGCACCATCCATTCTGGCACGGGCAACGTCTGGGAGAAGAGAGTTTTCGTGCTTTCGTAAGTTGAAAAGAATAAGCCGGCTGCACTCTATCAGCTCCCGACCCTCAAGGACAAGACGTGAGCCACTCATGAGAGACGTACCTGCGGGCAACGTCGCCAAAATCACGCTACCGACACCTTGATACAGACCTCGAAACACCGGCGCTTTCTTGGTTGATGTCGAAGCGAAAGCTTTGTTGTAATCTTGACTTTGATAACGGGTTTTGATTGTATCGAGGGGATAGACTAAGAGGTCTACTGTGAAGGCAGCGATAGCCCCGGCCTACGAGCGAGCGATTGTAAGTCGATTTGGGACAATTGAGTGCAACAGTGAGCATGAGCCCTACCGCGTAGATTTCTATCATGTTTCCGCCAAACGCGCCTGCAGGCGCTGGCCGAAGAGTTCTAAAACAGTTACAGAATAGGAATTATGGTTGTATTGAAACTAAGCATGAAGCCCAATCACCTATTGTATCTTGAAATTCCTTGGGTGGTGATGTCATCAACGAAGTGTCGTCACATGTTGAGTGCTGGACTTTACTACCCTGCACCGAATTGATAGCGAGTAACAATGAACACTATGCAACATTCCTTTTGGCAAGAGACTTGGAATGGGGTTTTAAATTGTGAATGTTCTCAACGGGTTTGAGCCATGTTGTTCCGTAAGTCGCGTGATATGACATGAGAGAGAGGTCGAGAGAATTTATGTCGGTCAACCAGCCGACTTACCTCACTATCATTATAGCAACCTACAACGTAGCCAGTCTTGTACAATATCAACCATCGATTGACAAAATTCTGTACATTATTTAAATACATATTTTCATCCTCAACCGATGAAAAGCGTTCCTGTTTCCAGTATCCCGCCAACCCGAGCTTCCCATCAGCTATGTCACGTCTATAATGACTCCGGACATCCTAGAACCCCTGATATGCTTGCGTCTGCGCCTCTATGTTCTATGGTAACGTGAAACCCAACGGAAGAGAAATCATTACAACTTGCTTTTCAGGCTCTCGCCCTCCTTCTTTACCACGGCAATTATTACGCAAATGTCGTCGATCTTGCCTCCATGCCAATTTTCCTGAGGATAATATTTCTGAACCTCCTTCGCGAAAGGTCCATCGAGTTTCGTGTTGATGCTCGCTCGCTTGGCGGCCATGACCATCTCCGTGGCGAGCAAGCTCTGAAGCGTCACTTGTTTGACTTTCTTGCCCTCCTCGGCTTCCGGGAGTTGTACCAGCGTGTCTAACGAATCCGTCATCCGTACGCCGCCAGCTTCTGTGTTGATCCACGCGCCGCTGGAGACCATAACCCGGCTTGCGATGCGTAGGATATCCTGGTTGAAGAGATTGTCGAGGACACCATCGGTCGCAAATACGAGGACGTCACCGTGACGAAGTCGATGCTGGGTGACGTCTGCATCTCGGGGAAGGTCACTCAGCTGCGCGCCGCCAAAGGCAGCCATCCGGGCGGCGATGCTGGGTGGGACGAGAGATAGTTGGAAGGGCGTGTTGAAGGCGTGGGTTTGCGGATCAGAGTAGGTATGGACTCCGTTGAGTCGTAGCTGCAGGAAACCAGAGTCGCCGAGATTCGCAACGTCTAGGGTTCCGTCTGCTCCCGCAACAGCGACACAGGCCGTGCTTCCGCCGGCGCGTAAACTACGATCGTGGCAGACTGCATCGTATCCCTTCTGCATCAGACTCCTGGCCGTCAAAGGAGGATCGATACCAGCCCGATGCTCGTAAGCGGCAACGGCCATGTAATCGCAAAGGCCATGGGAGAAATCAGCAGGATCGACTCCTGAGTCTACCCAGCCGCCTACACCATCGGCGACGCCAAAGGCCACGGAGCCAGTGTCGCTTATTCGGCTCACAAAGAAGGCATCGTGACCGGAATCGGGGCGGGCGGACGGTCGGCGATTTCGGGGAGGCTGGATGCGATTATAAGGGTTGAAATGGAAGAGGTGGGTGGAGGGATCGTACGGTCGGTCTTTGGCGATGAAGGAGGAGGCGATGTGGTAGGAAAATTTGGAGCCGTCGGATGCTGTCGAGTATGATTTTGGTCGCGAACAGCAAGTCATGGTCGAGGGGGGATGGGCGCGAAGTCGTCCTTGAACGGGTCGAGATGCTGGCGATCTGTTAGACCCAATAGTAGACTCGGGGGGTTTCGCGAGTTGTAGCAACCCTTAGCAAATGCTCGCCATGATGCCACGGAAGCGCGGCTGCAAGTTGCAGACATAATTCGACTTGTTCAGGCCTCGGTGATGGGAGAGGGAGGGAGGACACGTAGCCAGGAATTACGAGAAATCCTGACCGAGTGCAAAAAGACAGTCGAGAGGGCAGATATCATAGGAGAAACATTATGGCGGTCGAAACGAGGTTGGGATGCTGGATCGTGAGCGTTGAGCAGAGAAACTCTTGCCCGCCAACACCAAAACTGTAACTTATCTAATCAGACCTCTGGGTAAGATTTCCTCACTGGGTCGGCCCCAGTGCTCTCCCCCACGTATGGATTCCTGGAAGCTAGGTACTCCGTAGTACTGTAAATGTTACAGTGGATATGGAGGAGTGGCGCCGCACACCATTTTTGCGCCACATTTAGCAATCACTGCCGAAGCTGAAAAAATTGTGTGGCATTGGCTAGCCGAGCCTATCCGTCGGGTTTGGAGGAAGCTTTGTTCTTTTTTCTGTCGTCCATCTACTACGTAATATGATAACAAGACTCATCAGCTGAGGAGAAGACCCAAACGCCTCTCCCAAAGACGGTTACCAGGCTTCTATAGTCCTCGCATCAATGCGAAGGCCTGGTGGCATCAAGAGGAATTGGTCAGTCGACTTCCCGCGACTTCGGCCCGTGACAACCCTCCTACTGTTTCACAGCCTCCAGTTTGATTTTGATGGGCAGGTAATTTTGAATACCGAATGCGCCTCCTGAACTCCATGGTTAGCATTGGATCACCGCTGTCGGACGCAACAGGGCACAAACCTGCAACGTCGTAGTAGTTGATGGTCCACTCCTTGTTCTCTGAGCCAGGACTCGCAATCCACCCAGGCGTCGCATTCTTCTTTCCCCAAAGCAACTCCTGGTTGTCTCCAACCGAGAACTCGTCCCAGCTATAGGTCTCCGCCCCTTCGTGGGCGGACTTGGCCTTGCCGGACGGCTGCGTCAGATCCTTGAAAGCGAGGTATCCATCCTTGCCAACAAGACCGAGAGCGTGTTCGACGATCCCGATGGGGTAGGTGTGGAGAGTGACGTTGTTTGACTTTTGATCGACGGTGTTGGTAGACACCTGAACGGGAGAACTGGAAGAGTAGACACCGACGGTGTTAGAGTAGGTAGAGAGGTATTTGCCGTTAAGTTCTTTCGCGTCACTGGACTATATTAGTATGTTGAGATTTTGCTCCTAATTCAAGGGGACCGCTCACCACGAGATGCGCAGATGATACGTCTTTGGGGGTTCGCGGTGGCTGATTGGGCCAGCTAAGACGGCGACAGCGAGCGACGAGACCGACAGAATAGTAGACAGCTTCATTTTGAATAGAAATCCGTAGGACGATGGTGTTTGGTTTGCATCGATCTTAGGGTTCGTGGTATGGCCAGTTGATGTAGGAGAGGTTGGGTGAAGAGTTTATGTAGACAAGCACGGCCGGGGCATAAATGGCCCAAATTAACTACCGTGAAGCATAATTCGGGATGAAGTTTCCAAACGGGGACAATATTCAGTGGGCTCGCTCCTGGATCCTGCATCGAGCAAGGACCCAGTGCACTCTCGTGGATCTCGGTATCTTGTTTTGCGTGTTGCTGACATTTTCTGCTGTCATCGCTGATCCCCCAGGTGGTAGTCTGTAGTCAT
This sequence comes from Microcera coccophila, assembly GCA_024112705.1. NCBI lineage: Eukaryota > Fungi > Ascomycota > Sordariomycetes > Hypocreales > Nectriaceae > Microcera > Microcera coccophila. Next base: position 38,597 of record JAMYIC010000334.1, on the reverse strand, counting down.
GGCCGTGATGTACGGCAGCTTGTTGTTGTTTTGGTAGTAGATGTGACGGTTGACTAGGGTACCCTCAGGTGGGAACATCCAAGAGCAGACACACCAGTCGGCCTCGAGCGGGTACAAAGTAAGGGACATTCTCGCTACAGTACAGCTGAACACCTAGCAACAGGGGTAGGGAGTAAACATCCTCTGTGCGTCCGTCTCGCAGAGCAACATGTGAGGCTACCTATGTCATGGCCCTGTGCACCTGCTGGTACTGGACGCTACCCCAAGACCCACTGTAATACACCTGTAATCTTTTACTTTATGATCCCAGGATTATTTATCATCATCATCATCATCATCATCATCATCATCATAGAGGTCACTGCGATAGGTAGTTATTTGCAATGCTCTATCCGTCATGGCAAACCACCGCGGTGTCGGCCATCGAATTAGACCGTCCTTACGACTCGCACACTCAAAACAGTCACACCTGCATCGCTAGCACCAATTTTGATGATGATCTAGACGGTCCAGCCCGTGTGACATGACGCCAACCCCCCGCTCTTTGCCGGAGGGCGGTTTAAGCTTCTTTGAAGCGTCTAAAATTAGTGTGGCTAGCGTCGCGGCTGGATCGGGGGATGCTCAACGGCACTTTTTTGCTTCGTCCTCGATAGCAATACGAGCAGATCGACGTTCGGCCTTGACCCGTAAGCAGCGACGTCATTTCATCTCGGGACGCTATCTCGAATCTCCCTTGGAATCGAGAGGAACCTGCATGTGTGGATTGTATGCTCGATAGAGGGATCCTGTGATGCGAGCGTCGTCTAGTCATCCCTGCCCGGTAGATCGCCTCGAGTTGTGTTTATAGAATTGGCGAGTTTTGAACCAATGTACGGGCATCTCTGTCCACGAGGTAGGAAGCCATCGTCAAGTATGTTGGTCAAGTTGGTATTTTTTAGTCGAGCACCGTGCCCTGATCGGCGATGGACTGATTCTTGCGTTGACACGGAATGCCTTCCTCCCTTACCTCTCAAGTCCCATCGTTAGGAAAACAAGCGAACCACGCTGGTGGTCCCTAACAATGCCTTTTATACGAGTTGACCGCCGCCCTCCTCAACCGCCAGCTACCACAAGCCGAGTCCATCCCACCATCTGACTCGTCTCCTTCACCGTTGAGCTAATCTTATTACGGTCCCAAAGCCTACGCCTTGCTTCCTTAGCTGAATCTCTCTTCCCCGCACGGCGTCCAAGGGGGGGGCGATTGGGATCCACTGTGGGAAGTCATCTCGTATCACTGTCACCTGTCCGCGATCTGGATCGCATAGTGAAGGGGGGGTCGTGTCTTGGACTTGGACGTTTATATAACGGAGCGGAATTCCGTCGAGCTCTGGAACTCGAGAGGTGGAAATCTCGTTTCATACTCGTTTTGACGTTATCCAATCTTATACACTGAGATTAAGCTTGCACTATGTTGTTCGATATCACCATCTTTGTTGCTTTTATTGGCTTGGCGGGCTTGGCGAGCTCGTCTACTTCTTCTTCTGACTCTGAATGTGAGCCTATGCTGATTTGTATTGACGGAATCGATGACTGTGGCGGGCCTTGGGGTGGGTAAGTTCACCTCATTTCAGTTCTACCCAATGGCTCAGAAGCTTACTGGCATTGTAGATGCTACGACTCCTGCAGTCCGCAGGATAGACCTACCAAGCCCCCGTGTACAGCAACTGCGTCTTCGGATGACTGCAAGTATCGTACAGTCTGCATTGATGGCATCAACGACTGTGGTGAGGGATGGGGAACGTGAGTCTACTATGGCGCATTCAAAGCTCCTAATACTGAAACCGTATAGGTGTATCCCAGATTGTCGACCTTGGGATTACACTACTCCTGACTGTACCAATCCGACGGTCATCAAGGATCCAACCATTACCGGTTTCAATACTCACACGACCAGAACAGGAGGCTGCGACCCTGTCACGCTCTGCGAAGACTTGATTGATGAGTGTGGTCAGGCATACGGAGGGTAGGGGGTATTTCTTTACAACTAATGCGCGATATATGCTGAGAAGTTACACAGGTGCTACGATACGTGCAGCCCCAAACCTACGTGGACGAAGCCCTCATGTTCAGCACCTGAAAGTTCTACCGGCACCTGCAAACCAGCGACCCTGTGCGTAGACTATATCGACGTCTGTGGCCAAATGTATGGAGGGTATGTATACCACACCGACACTCAAGCAAGGGCCTACGCGTTAACGTGGCTATATAGATGCTACGACACCTGCGGCCCAAAGCCAACCTTCACGAAGCCTTCGTGTTCGATTACTACGGAGCCAACCATAACAACCACTGTTGAGCCCGATACTGAGACCACAGCTACCTGCGGGACAATTTGCGTGGATAAGATTGACTCTTGCGGCCACAAATACGGAGGGCAAGACCATACCAGAGGCTAGCACAAGACTCCATTTTACTGATGCGGTAATCAGATGCTTTAACCGCTGCGAACCAGAGCCGTCATGGCCGAGGCCGCCTTGTTCAATCACCTCGGACGTCACCGTTACCACCACTGACGATTGCACAACCGAGCCGACAGGTTGCGACCCTGCGACGATTTGCGAGGACTGGATTGATCCTTGTGGCCAGACTTATGGAGGGTAAGTCTAAACTACTTTCTTGTTGGGACAAACAGGCAACAGCTGATATTGAGCTAGATGCTACGATACCTGTGGCCCAAAGCCGACTTGGACGGCGCCTCCTTGCTCGGCAACTGAGCAACCAGCCGACGCCTGCCATGGATAAAGAAGAGCTGCGAGCTGCAATGGGGAATGAGATTCGCGTTTTAGCTGTCTGCATCACTACTCTATCCTACTTCGACACCCAGCTTCTCTCCATATCTAATAATAAGCATTCGCTGGGGTGTCCTCACTCCTATGGTTATCTGCAGGATAGGTCCCTGGTGCGGATGGTCCACCCTTGACTTCTTCATCCGAGCTCACATCATTCTCATAATCATCAGAGTGGTCTGGAGGTACTTGCATGGTATCCAATGTATTCCTGCTAAGAACGGGAGGTTCGTAATGACCGACCGTGTGGATTTCACGACCGGATGGCATTCTCGTTAGCAGGCTGTTGACAGGTGGGATGGCTTGTGTGTTCATCTTGAGTACGTTAGCGACCAACCCGAGCTCGGCCACTGAAATGGACTTACGGTGTCGTTGATTTTAGTCCACTTTCCATCGAGCATCTCGAGTATTCTGATCTCCTCCAACTTGCCCCCATCTGCGCCCCAGGTAGTCTCCTTGTCAACCTTTCGATCCTCTCGCTTCTCTGTGAATTCCTTCTTCAACTGGCTGAAGCTCAGCCCCTTCTTCGCACCGTCTTGAACGTTAACACCCAGCAAATGTAGGCCTGCTCGAACCCAGCCAATGCCCTCGGCTGTCTGCCCGCCCGATTCTGCATTTATCCCAAAGAACCGGCACGCTTTAGCTCGACAGGTATATAGGAGATTCTCTATATACTTTATAAAGCTGACATCGATTCTCTGGGACCCAATCCCGGCGGATTTGCATAGAGAGGCGGCGGCGGCGGCATGATCTGCTGCCGCGAGACAGAGGCGGCCGTAGAGGTGAGCGCGTACTTTCGGAATATCTGGGGCTTTGAACATCCACTCCTTGTCGGTTTTGTTTCGATCCTGGGCCACAGCAGCTGGGTATGGGTCATCCTTGAGGACGGCAAGTATGGTCGCATCGGCGTGTGCTAGACAGGCGAGGCCGCGGAGCGTCGTTGGGGAAACATCAGGACAAGGAGGCGCTCTAGTGTTGCGCTCGTTTCTGAGAGCGGCGTAGTTCCATATAGAGGCAGCTTCGAGAAGAGATTTTGTTGCGCTGGCAATTGCAGTTGTTCGTTCTTCAGGGCTGAGAACCTCGTGACTCGTCGAGTACAAAGGCTGCAGCGCGGCTCTTGCAACTAGGACGTGAGAATAACCCAAACTGCCGAGCACAAAGTAAATCTCATATTCTACACTTGGGATCTTGATGCGGGGCCTCTCTCGTCCTGGGATAACCTCTCCGGTGAGGGTAGGCCTCCATTCAAGTTTCAGCGCCGACTTCTGCGTAACATTGATGCATCCTCCACCTGGAAGGCTCTTGTTGTGGAGACCATCATCTATCGCTAATAGATAAGGGATATATTCGTTTAGAGCGGTTATTACAACGGGCAGATTCGAGACCTGGGAAGATGGGCTCAGTCGTTTATGTTTCTTCAGCGTCTCACGAAGGACCCCGCGATGGGTGCTTGCATTGAGAGGCAAGGAAGGGTGGGATTCAGACGTGAAAAAGGCCGAGAAGGTAAAGCTTGACGTAGTGGGGAGAACAAATGGGAACAACATCTTGGATACCCAAGCATCACCACCAAGCAGTGAAGATGAATATGTGAGGGTAATAATTGCGGATGCATTTCGCTCCTGCAAGTGGGAGCTTGTCAAAGCATCATACACAGTGTTCTAACCATTCACATAACACTGTATATCCACTGAGGCACCGCCTACGTCACCTCCGGGACCTCTGAGATTATCCGAGCTTTCACCGATAGACACGTCGCCAGCGAAGGAAGCTCCACTGTAAATTCCCGGGGTCCTCAACCGCAACCGCAAGCTCTACGCGCTCCGACAAACCTGCGTTGACTTGCTGCTTCTCATGAGGTCCGCATCTTCCGACAACTTGCATCTGCGGTGACAATGGCTGGACCTTCACCGTCACCGCATAAGCCTCGACGCAGGGTCAAGAGCCCTCGCATTGGCAATGATAAGCTTACGCGATCGGAAGCTCTGGTAAGAGCTCCCGCGTTTCCCCTGGCCGCGTTCCTTTGGCCGGCGAGGGCTTCCTCGTCACAATGGGAAGTGCTGCCATTGATTCTCATGGTTGCTGGACTGTTCCGGTGGGCTGCGGGTCTTTGGGGATATTCTGGTACGCATTATACTGGCAACGATGGAGCCCTGACGCTAACGGCAATACTTTAAGGTTTCCATCGTCCGCCCATGTTCGGAGATTACGAAGCGCAGCGACATTGGATGGAGGTCACGACACACATACCTATCTCGCGATGGTACTTCCACGACTTGCAGTGGTGGGGTTTGGATTATCCTCCCCTCACAGCTTACCACAGCTGGCTGCTGGGCAAGATAGGAGCCTTCATCGACCCCTCATGGTTCGAGCTCTTCACCTCTCGAGGCTCCGACGATCCCAACTTGAAAATTTTCATGCGGGCGACGGTCATCGTTTCCGAGTACTTCATCTACGTTCCTGCGGCCATCGTATTCGTTCGACGATATAGCCGGCTTCAAGGAGTCTCGAACTGGACTGCTTGGCTAGCTCTAGTGGCTGTCTTGATGCAACCCGCGACGATCCTTATTGACCACGTTCACTTTCAGTACAATACCGTCATGCTTGGACTTGTAATTGCCAGCATGTCGAGTATGCTTGCTGAGCGATACAAATGGGCGGCAGTTTTCTTTGTGGGCGCTCTTGGGTTCAAACAGATGGCCCTCTACTATGCTTTCAGCGTCTTTTCTTACCTTCTGGGAAGATGTGTATTTCCTGAGATCAAGCCGACGAGGCTGTTCGGTATTGCTCTCGTCACAGCAATCTCCTTGGCAGTATTAATTTTACCGCTCATTTTGGGCACGCTCTATGACGTTAGCAGAGGGAACGATCACCGCGCTGAGCTTGACGGACCACCTCCACCTCTTCCCCTCTTCGCAGGAATCTCAAAGTATATCGGTGCCGACTCATACTCGTACCCTATTATTGAGCAGATGATTCAGGTGATTCATCGTGTGTTCCCTTTCGCCCGCGGGCTGTTCGAAGACAAAGTCGCCAACTTCTGGTGTGCTGCCAACGTTGTGGTCAAGCTTCGCAACTACCCGACAGACCTGCTCCAGAAGGCTGCGTTGGGAGCAACCTTGCTCTCCATCATTCCACCCAACGCCATCCTGTTTTTACGACCTCGGAAGACGGCTTTGCCCCTCGCTTTTGCGGCAACAGCATGGGGCTTCTTTCTATTTAGCTATCAGGTCCATGAGAAGAGTGTCTTGCTGCCGTTGATGCCGATGACGTTGCTGCTTGCGGGGAAGCAGGGTATGAGTAAGGATATTAGAGCTTGGGTGGGCTTTGCCAACCTTTTGGGTGTCTGGACAATGTTTCCCTTGCTCAAACGCGTGGACCTCAGAGTTCCCTATTGGGTGCTGTCCCTGCTCTGGGCGTACCTCCTGGGCCTGCCACCAACATCTTTGAGTGCATACTTCCAAGACGGGCAGGCAGCTTGGCTTCAATGGGGCACCGCTTTACTACACGGTTCTTTCTACGCTGTGATGGGTGCATGGCATGTGGCCGAGGCGTTTGTGAAGCCGCCTACCGATAAGCCAGATCTTTGGGTTGTAGGTAACGTGGGGATTGGGGCTGTTGGATTTGTGATCTGCTACTTGTGGTGTCTTGGGAAGCTGGTTGCGGAGAGTGACATGTTTCCGGTTACGGCTGCGCCAAAGGCGGGCAAGGCGAAGAAGACTCAATAGACGTATCCTTTGTCTAGTAGCTAGAGCATAGATCAATGAAGGCAGACTGCGCACTGACTAAGCTTTTCATTCCAAACGTTGTTTGCACCCGTTAGAACCAGTCAAGTCCTCCCACAGACCAGGGTGGCATCAGACGGCATCTATACTACAGCTAGCCCACCGGCAATCGAGGCTCGAGTGAAGGTTTTCACCCCAGAGAGGAAAGTCGCTAGTTGTCATACGAAATTGCTGACATGCTGACAGGGCTGGCCGAGAGTGAGACTAAGCCCGAGAGGCGTCTGTCTGTCGGGCCCAGCCCCAATGAAATAGCCCTGGTCATGCGGCGCCTACAGGATCAACCGCGAACTAGCTATTTAAATTGCTAGCGGGGAATCTTAACCTCACTTCGACAATCTTCCTTCTGCAACTGGTTCAGCGGCTGACTGACTCCATCCGTCTATCCACGGCGTCGAGATTTTCTAGGGCTGAATATCCCCATTCCATGACTTTCGGGGCACCCGTCGGTCGGTTCGCCCGTCGCTTTAGTCACGATTCTTAGCTCCGATGGGGCGCTGAGCGAGATGCGCTTGTGCGGTTGCACGGGGCAGTGACCGGCTGGTGATGATCGCGAGACGCTCTGAGCGTTTGACCATGTGCAGCAGCGAATACATCAGTGCTTGCGGGAAGCAATGGCTGCAATATAGTCTGGTTTGAGAGAAAGAGACAGAGAGCGACCTCGCTGCTTAGAGCCTCCAACTCGCTCGTAGGGACACATTCCCCACGCGACCTCCCGCTGCAACCAAGGACCTCTGCAGATGTTGTGTCCAAATCCCACCATGGTTCGTGGCCGTCGGACTGGGTTTATCATGCTAGTCGAGTTCCACTGCCGGGGGTGCAACACGACCAGGCATCGTGGCTCGACTAGGATTGTCGCGGACTAGTAAGGCTGGCGCTTACATGTGTCCCAAAAGTGCTGACTATCCTTGCCGTCCTCATCTGCGAGAACCCACGGAGCGAACGTGCTTGAGCAAGTGCTTGAAAGTCTCTTCCATGGAACCATGGGTAATTTGGAATCAACGATTCTGGTGTTTGACCTGCTCAGTGACCCAGACAAAGAACTCGAAAACTTGTCTCGCCACGATCGATCTGGGCCCCCTCAACCCCCTCGATTGGCAACGAAAGAGCAAGGTGCTCTTATGGTTCTTTGTCCTCGGAAGTCTGCTCGGCGCTTTGGCCCTTTTCATGACGCTCCGCATTGGATGCCACCCTCGGCAGAAGGGTGTCTGTCTAACTAGCCAAGCCAACGACAGCTACGCCGCTGTTGGCTTCAACTCCTGTCATGGACACAAGTGTCTGGGTACGAGGGCACTGCTGCGGCGGGCAAGCCACTCTCTCAGCCCCCTTGACTGTGGAAATCCCTCCTTTGCAGTCCCTACGTCCCCTCGGCTCTGTGTCCCCTGTCTAACTCTGATGTCAGGTGTGGGTAATAAGAAGAGAATTACTCAGCTCTCTCCCTCTCTTGCATTTCTGCTCTCGCTCGTCTCTCTTTCTAGATTCATTTCTCGAACTGTGACTGCGTCAGATGTTGCCTGTTTCTTTGATGTTGTAGAGATATAGCGCCAGAAATTCGCAGCCATGTTGTCGAAGCACCTCTTGGCATTATCTGCCCTTTTGACCGGGACCTGGGCGCAATCGACGACTAAAGGACCATCGACTACACAGAAGAGCTCCGCAACGGCGACTTCTACTGGGACTGGGATCACGACGCACACTGTGGCTGTTGGAGCGGTTGGCGAACCCAACTTTCGATACTCTTGGCTTGTACTAACACAGCTTTTAGTCGGGACACAAGTTTACTCCCAGCGAAGTCGATGCCAATGTTGGAGATATCATTGAGTGGCGGTTCTATCCAACTGAACACTGGGTTATCCGAGGAGACTACGATAACCCATGCATACCCTACGAATATGTTGGAATAAACAGAACGGGCTTCTCGAGCGGTTCCCAGACTGTTCAGGCCATTACTGATGATGTGAGCGACTGAGATGTGTCGGCCTGAAACGCAACACTGACATATTTAGGGGCCTCGATTCCGCGTGACGGTCAACGATACTGATCCCATATTCTTCTACTGCGGTGCTCCAGGGTCCTGTTATAAATACCATATGATGGGCGTCATTAATCCTGTATGTCCCGCAAATTGTACCCTATTCCAATCAACTAACAGTTGCACAGTCGAAGAATGAGACCCTCGATGAATGGACGACCAAGGCGAATGGCGTCGATTATCAGCTTAGGCCTGGGGATCCCTGGCCTACCGAGTCTGACTTCACTACTCCCACCGGTCATGCAACGCCCAGCCCAACCAGCGGCTCTTCGACGCCCGACCAAAGTCAAGGGCAGCACTCAGGTCTCAGTCCTGGCGCCATCGCCGGGATCGCCATCGGCGGTGCAGCAGTTCTTATTCTTGGTGCAGGACTTGTCTATCTTTGCGGCCGACGAGGTGGCTTCGACAAAGCGTACCGGAAGAGTTTTGGACCAAGCATGGCGCCTGCGAGTCCTTACGCTAACAGCACTCCGGCGGTCGCGGGCGCTCAATATGGTTCACCCACCATGGCAACACCAAATGCCTGGGCGAAGGGACAAGCGAGCCCCTTGGCCAGTGGATATGGCCAAAGCCCCCCAATAAGCCCGCAGCCTATGGACGGATTTAACTTCCAACATGGAGGAACGGTGATGTCTGCTGAAGGTAGCACAATGAGCACATACTAGTAAGTTCTGTATGTCAAATATGGGCTTGATTTCGGGCGTTAACGATTAATGCAGTGATCCTCATGGACAAGTTCTTGGAATACCTCCCCCCCGACGACAAGAGCAAGTCGCGCCAGTCGAATTGCCTACTTCTCCGGACCGAGTAGACTCACCACTCCTGACACAAAATAACGGACAGCCCAAGAGGTTTTCGTGGTCGGGTGGAGAGGAAATGGGTCATCAGTCGGCGAAATGAAGCTTGTTGAATAATTAATGAAAAGGCGGCTGAGAATGGCACAGGGTGTATGGCGTAAGTGGTCATTTGAATTGTTTTGAGGTCGTAATCAGTGTATTGTATCTGTTTACGATGAGTTTACTCCTTTGGCCGAACGAGAGCCAATTTCCTAATTTCCCCATCCTCCTGACCCTCTGTATACTTCCGACACTGGAAATATGGCGTGTATGTTTTCAAAATGGTAATCACTAGGACACGTTTTGTCGAATCATATAATCAATACGGAGGCCAGCCGAGGTTTCGAATGTATATGGTGATAGCTGGTCGCCTGCAAATTCGATCCTAGTAATACTGGTATGGGAAAACGGCATCGTATTAGCCTTCTTGCCAATAGTTTTAATCGTACTATTTTAAGATCCAATCTCAATCGCTCGTTTTTCGAATCCATCATGATGAAGGACTTAAAGCCTATGTACGGGCCCTGGGGCTGTGGAAGTGATCAGTCAGGAACCTAGCCCTAACATACTCTGGGGATGCGGCTCGTCGACATCAAGTGGATACTTCTCCATCTCGTTGCGTAGTTTCAATGGTGCTAAGTTGAATACGAACCTGGACAGGAGCCTTGACACATTACCTGTTGGTGTGCGTGGTAGGTCAGGGGTCGACTAAAACCATCATGATTCTTCACGAAGTAAGGCGTTTCTAGGATTGAGTTACTGTGAAGATAGTCGATGATCGTTCTGATGTATGGATCGTTCTCGTACTCGCAGTGTAAGAGTTGGGAGTTGGTCCGAATATGATTAGAGAAGGCCCTGCCTACCACGATGACGGGCAAAGGCCTGGGAGGGTACGGAGATCTACGTTGACATTCGCTCAAGGACGGAAAAGGAAAAAAGTTTCCAGGAAGTACAAGTCGTTCATTTTTCATATGCCGTATCTAATCGTCATTGTTGACCAAACCAAACCCAGCCATGAGCAGTCGATCCTCCCACGCCAAGGACATGCAAGAACTGACGCACAACCCGTGTCAACCTTCCGGAAAATTCGTGGAGAGTTACTTCTGCACTGATTCCAATGTATGTGGCGCTTAGTCGAAGAGACCGAAGCCCATGTCACCCTCGGACTCCTCGTCCTCCTCAGCGGGCTTCTCCTCCTCCTTCTCCTCGGCAGCAGCACCACCAGCAGCAGCGCCACCAGAAGCGGCGGCACCGCCGGCACCGCCAGAGGGAACGGAAGCAAGCTTCTCAGAGCCCTCAGCAATCAGCTGCAAGAGGTGTTAGTTGTATGTATGTTTCGAGGGGATGTGGGTTGTGAAGTCGTACCTCCTTGATGTCCTTGCCCTTGAGCTCGGAAATGAGGGTCTCCAGACGGTCCTCGTCGGCCTCGATACCGACGGACTCGAGGACGGCAGTGATGTCCTTGGCGGAGGGCGAGGTGTTGCCACCAAGGCCGAGGAGAAGGTAAGCTGCGAGGTGCTTCATTTTGAATGTGTATTTCTGGTCGAGAGTTAGGATCTACAATTCGATAACGGTGACGCTGCGGTGATGCGGTTGCAATATGCTGGTCATAGAGAGGGAAGAGAGCTCACGTTTCAGAGAAAGGAACACGAGAAATCAATCAATTTAACCGCAAGTTGGGCGGAGACTGAAGCCTTCAATGTTCTGCTTACGGTTTTTCGGTGTGACGAAGCGAAGTTCAGAAAGTTCCCAGGCAGCTAAAAGTATCCAGCGGGTTTTGTGGGCGCCAAAAATTGTGTTCAAAAGATTAGGGCGGGGCGATAGTACGATAAGTCGGCTATCGCGGTGGAGATTGCTACGCACCGCCACAGAACAACTACAATCACGTGAGTGAAGCCACTTCTATCTGTGGCGCACGCTGTTTCAATCCGCTGCCGCCCATAAAGACGGCCGTCTGTTCCCTAACAGATTTTCTTTTTCTTCACCGTTCATACGTGTCCCCTTTCGTCTGTATCCTATTCTCTCGGGCTCAGTGTTCCTTGAGTGCGAGTTTCGTACGTATACGACCACGAAAACTTGCTCTATCGACTTTGCGCCTCATATCACCATAATCTGAAGTGTTTGCGTGCGAGAAATGGTTTTCTGGGCGTGAGGTGACGAAACTTCATCACCCCATGAATCACGGCCGAACAACGCGGCTGCGCGCTTCTTTCTGGCTATAGACGTGTCCTCAAGTCGAGCTTGGCCTTTTTGGCTTCCTTTGAGTCACGATGCCGGTGAGTTATTTGCCATTATCACCTGTTTATATTCGTCCTGGTCAAAGCTAATAATATGGTCAAGATCGGGGATCTTCTCGCGCAAATCAGTGGCGGCGAGGCGTCGTCTTCTGCCGCCCCCGCACCTACCCTTGCTCGATCGAATACTTTGCCAAAGCGAAAGGCTGATCAAGACCTTCGAAATAATATATCAAAGACCCCTCGAACCACACTCTCCAGCACAGTGGGACCCCGGCCTGTCGAGCCGATTCCCCGATCTCGTCCTGGAGACGCATCAACACCAGTTCCGAGGCCAAGTCAGCCCTCGCGGCCACTCGATAGGTCTAATGCGGTCCAACGACCGTACAATGGCACAAGCAATAGCTCGGGTTCGAGGCCTAGCGTCTTATCGTCAAAGCCGATGAATGGGTCGAATAGGGTCACGAAGCCGGCGCCACCCAGCCGACCATCTCCAGGACCGTCGTCTGCCCCAAAGTCTGCACCGAAGAAAGGTTCGTTCGCGGAAGTCTTGGCACGTGCACAACGGGCGCAGCAAACAATGGGCCAGGTTGGCAAGATCCAACATAAGAAGGTGGAGAAGGGTCCGATCAAGAAGGACAGGGACGAATTGAAGATGAACCCTCGAGACTCTCGAACACCTTTGAAGAAGAGTTCCGCACCATCAGGCTATGCTGGTACATCAAAACCGGGAACAAAGTCAGGACAGCGGAATGGAATATCTGGAAATGATCTTTCCAGAGACGGGCGCAACGGCAAAGGAGCCGCTCCACTAACCAAGGCCCAACGAGCAAAGGCTGCTGCCGAAGAAGAGAAGGAGAAGAGAGTCAAGAAGGCAGCATCCGCAACGACAGGCTATACGGGCACAGCACGACCCAAACCTGGGGGCCCTGCCAGAAATCGAGATGGACCTCGTGGGGGTGCGTTGCTTCAAACACGTGCTCCTCGACCCGCTTCATCTAAATCTCGCTTCGAGGATGACTACGACGAGGAGTTGGATGACTTCATCGATTATGATGATGAAGAAGAGGATGAGGGAGGTCCCCGATACGACTATGCATCTGACGAGTCTTCAGACATGGAGGCCGGTCTTGATGACATTGATGTCGAAGAGCGAAGAGCGGAAGTTATTGCTCGTCGGGAGGATATTGAAGAAGAGCGTCTGGAGAAGAGTCTCAAAGCTGCGAAAGAAGACCGTAAACGGAAAGCCCTGGAAGCTCTCCGTGCCGGTAAACGCCGCTGAGCACCCATGACCAACGCACCTCCCAATTCCTACCTAGTCTTCCATCCCGTTTTTGCACGAATATCCCATTTTCTCACATTCACGGCCGCTACACGAGGCGTTGAGAGTTCCCGCGTTGGGTTCGTCGGATACTCTATTGCTTTACAACTACATACACCAGGGGCTCATCAGCGACGGAGTTTTACATCTTCATTATGCCATTGAAGTACGGTTTGCATTGGTAAAAGGGCTTTGTTCAGTTATTGTTTGTGAGTTTTGGTTTGGGTTTAGAGGGGCCGCGGACGTCGGGATGGTAGTCAGAATGGTAGTTTTTAATCCAACCGTACAAACAGCAACTACTTGATTTTCTCCCCTGCCAAATTACATGCGCCGCGCAAGTCTGAAAACTCGCTGTTGTACATACGAGCGTATCAAGCGTGCTGACTACTTCTCAGTGTCAATTCCACGATACTAGGCATATAAACTTAGTGCAACCCTGGTGGTCGGAAGACTGATTTCCTACCCTGAGTGCACGTTTAGAAATCCAAATTTCAAGCTAATATTGAGAATGGGAAAAGCCAATTCAAGCCTTCACATTGTGTAAATGTCTAGGTATCATACCAGAACCGCCTTTAATCAAGCTAACCAAATCCTTAGCTGTCGGAAGATAGAGTTCAAAGAGACGCCCGTCTGCCTTTGCTTGCAGTAACAAATGAAAATCTCCCAGAGCATGTCCACAGGAGACCGCAACTAATTGGCTGCATAACCTCCCAGCAACTAAAGCAGGGATCGCCAGCAGGTTTAAAAGATAACATCGACAACCAGATATCCTCATCATATGATTAGAGCTTTGGCAAGGTACCAGACGTCAAGAAGAAACCCGACGTGCCACAACGGCTGTTGTGAGGTGGAGAACAACGGTCTTGGCTAATCATGCCCAATAGGAGTTCAAGGGAATGCTGAGCTCGTGAAGTTCAACCTGATCAACCAGAATGACTTTCTGAATCAAGGAAGATCATCACTATTCGACTGTTTGCCAGAGCTACCATATGGCCTCAGCAGCCACCCTTGATAGTGCTTTGGTGTGCCGTTACTATTAGCACCGGGAATGGCGGACGGTGGGGGATGGCGACGAGGTAAACCAGTTTCTCGCTTGATGGGAGGAGGGGGCAGGGAAGCAGAAGCAGCAGGGAGAAGACTAGGGGTATGATGAGGTGCTGGAGCGCCTTCGCCGTTTGTGTTGCCGTTCTCGTCGGCCTCTGGCTTATCGGCCGGTGGCACAAGCCCCTTTTCGCGAAGATACTGGATGGATTGTAGCACCGTGAGGTCTTCCTGCTCTTTATCGTTGAGGATCAGTCGTTGCTGAATCGTCAAGCGGCCATTGTTGGCCTCCCGCTCCTTGATAGCTGCTTCTCTGACCTCGGGATCATGGACGAAGCGGCACTTGCCCTTCTTGCCGCATGTTCCACCAGTGGAATAATATTTGCAATGTTTGGAGACGTCGGCTTTCTTGGCAGGAGGTGGTGGAGGGGGGGCAACATGGGAACGAGTAGACATGACTTCTGGCTTCTCATCGTCCGACGACTCTTCTGAGGGATCGCGCATCTCATCACCTTCATCGCCTTGTTCTCGCTTTCGCTTGATCGACGATTCAACTTTTCGAAGCTGACGCCTGAGTTTGTCGGCCTGTCTCTCGAGCGAGGAAGCCTTGTCTTCGCCAGTGTGTGCCAGCTCGGCAGCCTTCTTAGCCTCTACGCGCGCTTTAGTAGGGAAGTGCTTCTTTCTTTCAGCCAGGAACGCAGCAATGTCCTTAACACTATACGGGATTAGCACTGCAAACACATCAAGACTGGAGGCTTACTTCAGGGTTTCCTGTCCTATTAAATCAGTAAGGACTTTTTCCTCTCCTTCATCATCCTCAGACTCCGACTCCATTCCAGGTGTCAAGCCTAGTGTGTTCGTCTTGCGCTTCTTCTTCTTGCCAACAGATGGGGGCTCGGCCTTGGGGGCTGGATCATGGTGATTGGATTTGTGATGCCGATTTTTGTCTCCGCCATGGAAGCCGCCGCGTCCACGCGAATTACCGTCTCTAAAGCCACCTCCGCGGCCCCGTCGACCACTCTGCCCATAATAACCGTCTTGATGATGAGCTAGCGGTGGAGGAGGTCCGGGGTAAGGAGGGTATTGCGGTGGAGGATAGTGAGCCACCCTCGGATCGGGAGGATATGGCTGGCCATACCCACCATTCGCGGGAGGCGGCATCGCCTCATGTTCATACCCAGGCCGTCCGGATCCGCCCATCGGAGGCTTCGGTCCCCCACGTTCATTATATGCTCTTGGAGGTCGTCCGTTACCATACGACGGCTGTGGAGGCGGCCCTTGACCGTTCCATTGCGGTTGACCAGGAGGAGGCGGCCCCTGATATGGGGCACCATATTGAGGTGCTCCATACGGTGGCTGTTGTGCGTATTGGGCGGGAGGATATGGCTGAGGCGCGTAGTTGGGATGGTAATTATTGGGGGCCATTGGGACGGGAGCGTGGCCGTGAGGGGGAGCGTGGCCATGCTCGGGGGTCCATTGCTGCTGAGGCTGCGCATAACTGCCGGCCGGTGGATGAGAGCCGCCGTAGTGAGGAGGGTTGTGGGACGGGTAAGGTTGTCCGGTGTATTCGTAATGTGCTGGTGCTGGAGGTGAGGCGTGATAATCTCCACGTCCTCCATAGTGTCCGCCCCGTCCTCGGCCATGATGGGATCCTCCACGGGACTGGCTATGCTGAGTATACGGAGCTGGATGTCCGTAGCTGGAATGTCCGCTAGCAGATGCCGCGGGCGGCGGTGGAGGAGGGCCGTATCCGTAATTCGACATGATTACTCAATCATGCAACGACGAGAAACAAGGGTTTCTTGGGGGAAGTGATGTGGGAAGAAGCTCGCTAAGCGAAGGTCGGCGAAGGAGTCGAATTGATGGAATGTGTGGCCTCAAATACCCGTGACGTTGGACGAAACGGGGGCGCGTGCAGTCTGTGGGAACCTTGAAGGGATGCGGAAGCTTTTCGGCAGGCTTGGGGAGTCGAAAGTCAGTCTGTTATTGGAAGGAAGCAATGACAAGGAAAAGGGAAAAGAACTGAGTTCGCAAAAACAAAGCCTAGCAGGAGGAAGAAAAAAAAGAAGGGAAACTCTGCCACTGATCAACTTTGTCGCGGGCAAGGAAGTGCGGTTACCAGATGAAGTTCAGGATTGGCATTGGCAGGCGCTTGACACAGCACATCTTTGACGGTACTAGGCAGCTTTCGGAAGGCGGTGAGCCTCATGTCTTAGAGTGTTCTAACCTGAAACAGCTTAGCGAGAAGTACCAGCCTTGCAATTGCTCCTTTTCTGCCGTGGCTGAGATCTTCGATGCTGAGACTCTGCATGTACCCAAACATCTTAAGTGAAAGGACCTCGAGGCGAAGAGATCTTGTGTCGCAATGATCTTTCTCATTGCGGGCCTTGAGCGGTAACATATTCTGAGACTGACTGCCCTTACAACTTGACGCTCGTCGTCGCCGACGCAGTCATGTTTATCCTTGTACTGACTCTATGGTCCCGCATCACTTATCAGTCTGTCACTGACCACTGAATGCAGACAAAGCTCGCAGACTTGGTGCAGATTGCACCAGCAGACTTCTCGAAAAGAAGTATAGACGCCATAGAAGACAACATCAATGCGAAGTACTCTAATAAGGTTCGTCGCTCTCATCTCTATGCTCTCCACTTTGTTAAATGGGAGATAGGTCATCCAAAAGATTGGACTCTGCATATGTCTATACGATGTTTCCTATGCCTCAGAAGGCCTAATTGGCCATGGGACTGGTCTAGTAAATGTCAATGGTTTGTTCAACTTCGACCATTCATGGCGAGGCTGATGTTGATTCGCACCGCAGTTGAGTTCCGCCTAGTCGTCTTCCGTCCTTTCAAGGGCGAGGTCATGCTCGGTAGGATACGCAGCTCTACGCCGGCCGGCATCAATTTGCGAACAGACTTCTTTGACGACATATTCGTTCCCTTTGAGGAACTCCCTGCAGGGGCTGAATAGTGAGGACCATCTCGACGTATCATCTTACAGCCATGCTGACAATTTGGCAGCAACCACAGTGAACAGCTTTGGATTTGGAACTTTGACGAAGAGCGATTGTTCTACGATATCCACGAAATGGTTCGCTTCCAAGTAGTTGACGAAGAATGGCACGATCAAGCCCCTGTTGGCCCTACACAATCCGAAGACACACCACTCAAGACCCCATACCGCATCAAAGCCAGCATGGCCGCCGAAGGGTTGGGGGTATGCCTCTGGTGGGATGGTGCTTAGTCTTAATGAGCTGATCAAAAAGAAAGATGGTGATTGGGATGAGGGCATCTGGACTTTATTTACTGAGGTACAATATTATACTAT
>JAMYIC010000334.1:0-21105 GCA_024112705.1 Microcera coccophila | reverse complement strand
ATCTACGATTTGATACCCGCCAGCAAACGCTCCTCAACATCGTCCAACACGGAATAGTGCTCAACAACGGCGAGATTCTCGGCCTCGGCCTTGAATTGCTTGTCAGGGTCCTGGCCAGGACCACCCATCATGGGCTGAGGCATTTGTTGGGCCTGCATTTGCTGGGCGACCTGGGCAGCTGCATCACATGTTAGCATCTGTAATGAAAGGGCATAGCAAGGGTTTATCACACCGTTATCGCTCCCTAGAAGGAAGACGTAAACAAATTGAAGACCAAAGATGCAAAGGAAGTACCAGCTGATGCTGGACATCCATCGCGGATCCATGTCCTTTGTCTGCACACCCGCCTGGAGCATGCTCTTGAACTTAATGGTAAGAGGAAAGGGCAGTTTCACTATTTCGAGTTAGCAACAACCTTGATATATCGGAACGGCCGAACACACTGATGACATAGCCGCTAAAGAAGGCATTAATCCAGCTCATGATCAGCGTATTCGGCACAATCATCGCCATGTTGTTCTTCATCATGCCCATCATTCCATCCATGGCTCCAGGATCGGTGAGCGGGTTCGCCGGGGGCTGACCCTTCTTGTCTGGCTCCTTCAGATACGCGCCCGACTCGTACCCGTTGATCAGAGTCTCACGACGAGCCTCGAATGCCTTCTGCGATAGAGCGGAGTAGTTAGATCGGAGGACAACACCTTTACCGAGGAAACGCTGCTCGCGGATCGCTCTCCGGTCTTGCTTCTTCGGAGCCGTAGTCATTAGGACGGAGGCGTAGTGGCGGAGCACACCGGTAAGGATCATGACGATGGTGATGGGGATGAGGATCCAGTAGCTGTTTTGCGATCAGCGTCTTTGACGAGGGGCATAGAGCATGCGCATCTTACAACAACTGGGGATCCCTATAGAGGGTCTGAACAGCAGGGAGCGCCATTATTTCGAATAGCAGTCGAGAGTCTCAAGGTGTAGATCCAAGACGCAGGCCCAGTGTGCTCGGCGTCAGATGGAACTTGGAGGTGACGTCGACACTGACGAATGTGGCATGAACCAGGTATAGCGGAGCTTTATTTCTGCCGTCGCCGTTGGTTAGCACCAGCGTTCGGGAGATCCCTGCTACTCCACTCCACCACCATCCATCCATCGCTTAGAGACAGCTTACAGTAACTCGTGCACTCAGGACACCTCGCCCATACACCAGTGTCGGAATAAAATAGCTCGCGTTGTTAACTCACGAATTGCGCGCAAACCTGTCATCATGGCGGGCTCACCAGAAAAGATTTCGGTCTACAACCTGGCCGGTGAATACCCTCAACCCCTCTCACAGCTGCAGACATAGTCCTAACACCGTGGCTCTAGATCTCAAGAACACCTCCGACGATGCGATCCCCAACTACCTCAACTCCCTGAAGTTCCAGCCATCACACTTTCTCACCGACGTGCGGCTAGGTCTTGGTTACAGCGCGTTTGCTCTTGCCGCAGCGTGCTTCGCCTGGGACTACAAATTTGGCTTTGAAAATACCAAGTACTTCACTGCTGCGGCCGTGACCATCTACTCGCTCATCAACACGGCTTTGACACTATGGATCATGGTGCGGGAGAAGGGGACTGTGTATGAGGGTACTTCGCCCTCTGGTGAGAGGGTATGCTTCCTGGACTTGGATGAAGTGCGGGTCTATTCTAACATTCTTAGATCAACATCGTCAGTTCCACCAAGAAAAACGTCCCTATCTACAACCTGACCATCACCGTCACTTCTTCCGGGTCTCCTAAGACCACCAAACTCGCCAAGTCCTTCACCGAATGGTTTGATGAGCAAGGCCGCTTCGTCGCCGTCCCCTTCCAGCAGATACTGGCTTCCTCAGTGCCCGTGATCGGCAAGCGAGATCCAAAGCGCGTCGCCATTTCACAAAATTTCCTTGACGCGAGCCCCGAAGTTTTGGACGCCCTCATGGCGGCCGATCCAACGAATGCGATGGGGAATTCGACGGCTACGGAGGGAAAGGGCGGAAAGAGGAGGAAGGCATAAGGTTAAGGTTGTAAATTATGGCTGAAGATATGGGTTGGCGTTCAGAGGATGGTGTGTTTGTAGCGTTTACTGACTGGGCCTGAATCAACGAGCAAGAAAGGGCCAGGTGTAGTGGTGATGTGTATGCGAGGACGATAGCCTCAACCTGGAGGATACAATCCAGCGTAACCCAAAGTCCTATCTCAAGGTAGCGCTCCAGGTTGCGCCAGATGATATCGTCTGGACAGATGCTATCGCGCTCGTACGCACCACTGCCACACTGGCTGTATATCATTGACATTTATAACCTCTTAACGCCGCACTGGTATCCAACCGGCCCCCCCTCTATTTTTCGATCCTCTTCCGCTTATCGTAGATCCGCCCAAGCCTGCCGCGCCAATCGAGCTGTCCTTCTCAAATCGCGCACACGGTGTCCACACGCAGTCGTCAGCTCCCTTTGTACCTGCGGAGCATGCGGCACGAGATGTTGGTTCTCAAACATCTTCGGCAGACCTCCCATAATCTCTAACCCTGTTTTGCCGCACTTGGCCTGCGTCTCTAAGGACTCAGCGCCCATAGCATATTCTTCCGGCAACCACTCTGGCCGTTGTTGCTTCGCCGCGGGCTTGTTAGAAAAGACGGTTATGCAGAGCTTGATTATACTGCGAAGATGGTCTTGGCCCTTCTCTGGTGACTCTACGAGGATGCCCCCCATAACTTCGAGGGCGGCTTGGACGTCGGGTCCAGAGCCAAGATTTTGAGCACTGCCGATGGCGATGCGGAGGATCTTGTCAGCATCTGCTTCGTAGATCGCGAAGTTCATGTGCTTGACCATGAGTAATACAGCAATACTAAAATTGGTTTTGAGGAGAGGGTCCTGGAGATCTGAGTTGGCCCCAAGCGCCACTTGAAGCATTGGATTCACCAATTCGAAATAAACCTTCTGCATCCATAAAGGCTTGACGATAGCAAAGTTCTCCTTCGTCAGGGGCTGTTGTGGCGCTACAATCATTTCCAATCGGCGAGCCAGGCGATATCCTATCTTCGGTTCTTTCGGTGCTTCTCTAAGCAAGGAAATCATGCCTCTCGCTTGTTGGCCAGCATAACGTCGCAACATGCCTGCAGTCAGGGCATAGATTGATGTGATTTGTGCCAGTTGAGCATTTTCATCCCCAATAGTCAAAGCCGAGACCCCTTGAGTCAGCAGGGTTGAAAGGTGTTTCTCCAAGGCCGAGACTAAATTACCGCAAGTCTCGATGTTGTACTTGTTTGCCAAAATAGCAAGGATAGACAGAGTGACTGGCTGCGAGAATACTTCATCACTTTTTGGAGAGGCGAGGCATCCACCCAAGACCAGTTCCTGTCCAACGCCGCAGTCAAACTAGAAATTCGTTAGCCTAAGCACATGCAAAAGAACGTGCTTGACGTACTAAACGAGCTACTGAGGATGGACGAAGAGACTCCAGAAGCCCCAATGATAGGATACTTAGTCGACTCAGTGCCAACCAGCCCCAGGTGGCTCCATCCCGGCTCGAGCCCTCCACAGTCGAAGCAGCTTGCTCATTCGACAACGGTCCAGGAAGCGTGATTGATTCCTCGCGAAAAAAAGTAGCAGCAAACTCTGGGGTTTGGAGGGAAAGCTGCTGTGATTCGCTGAGTTGATGTATCACAAACCCAGCCAAAACAGAGATATGGTGGAGATACTGATTTTCGGATACTTGATCTGCCCCGCTAAAGTCATCGCTGGGTACGAGGGCTTTTTTATCACCTCCTTTATGTATTTCGGTGGTTTTTGTTGCTCTTCGATAAAGTTGGCGGACAATGAATAGACTGATAAGCAGAAACTCACTCCGAATCTGTGACACCGAAGAGAGCTGAGGGATCGAGGAATTGGTTCCCTCGATGCTGCCCTCGTTGGATCGATTAAGCTCGGGATATGTTTCAGTTGTCTTTTGTACCCATGAGCCATCTCCAAGATCAAGTTCCTTGTTCGGTTCGTTGACAAGGCAAGCATCGTTAAAATACCGAACAGCGGACTGGATTGCAGCAGCAATTGCGCACCAAACCTTGGAACTGGCATGCCTATCGAGAGCGTTGTGTAGTTTGTCCAATAAGTTACTGACAAGGTAGTAGAAGTGACCTAAGCCTTCAGAAGGAGACTTGGGTAGTTCTGAGCATCCAATGAAAGCGAGTTGTGAGCCTAATGTTGCGAAAACAGTGAGTGTTGCAGAGTTCTCCTCATGCTTATAGCTTGAGATCAGGGCTTCGAGGGCCAGACCAACCATAGGTCTAAAAGCACTTGGGTACACTCGAACTGCTCGCTGCACTGCTTTTGTTGTCTCGTTGATGAGTTCATCTAGAATGGCTGAGCGCGTTGCAGATGCTGCTGAGGTGGCAAGAATATTAAAGAGAGCTTCGCAGATATCTGAACAGGTTGCTTCTGGAAGTAATCGTCCGGGCTCTTCGGTATGGCTCTCCTCGAGGAGGCCGTGAGTTATAGCAGGCTGTTGGCAAACCAATGCTCCTGCACCTTGTACGGCCTGTGTTGCAGCCTGAATGTCGTCGTAAGAGGCATCCAATTTGGATCCTAGTTGCACCGGGTTCCGGTAAACATCTGCGTACAAGGTCTTAAACGTACCATCAACCGCTGCAAAGTCCTCCCTATCCTCAGAAGACATTTCTGCATCAGCTAACAGGATACGAGTTTCCAAGACCACATGGAGTATTTTCAATAGATCTTGGGTGTGCATAGGAGCCTTAGGATGACGCAAGTTCTCCTTAATATGTGTGATCGTTGGCGTAACCATCAGGACAAATGCGCTTGGCTTCGCGCTCAAGACACTGACAAGGAGTCGGCCGGCTGCAGCAGTATACATCGTAGTACCCAAGTCATTGATGCAATCGCGCGTGACATTCAAGGTATAGTCTCGCAAGTTGTCACCTTTCAGTCGAGTCGTGACGGACTTGAGCACTTCTAATGTGCACCAGATAGTATCCTCGATCTCACCATTTCGTACCTCGTACTTGAGGCTACTCCATATCCGATCCACGTAGGCGATGATATACGGGTCGGAACGGGTGTATTCGTCCAGGCATGCTTTGATGGTTTTGAGAATGTCCACTTTCACGTTAACGGTGACACCATCCCCCTGATCTAACTTCCCTAGTAGAAACGGGAAGGTGTGGTCCGCCAGTTGATAGCTGGATGAGAAGCACCTTCGTAGCTGAAGCTTCAGCTCCTCAGGGGTTACGCCTGTTTGCGAAGCTCGCGGAAGAGCGATCGGGAAGTATGGCTTGAATGCGCCATAGACCTCTTCTAGCAGTTTCTCAGAGGGAGAGTACTCTGTCAAGAAGATCCTTAATATATTGAACCAAATCATCAAGCAGTCAGGATCTCTTTCGCTCCGACATAATTGAAGCAGATCAACCATGAATTCAGCTGAGTGTCCGTGGCGTTGT
Organism: Microcera coccophila; assembly: GCA_024112705.1. Lineage (NCBI taxonomy): Eukaryota > Fungi > Ascomycota > Sordariomycetes > Hypocreales > Nectriaceae > Microcera > Microcera coccophila. The sequence goes on along the minus strand of JAMYIC010000334.1, from coordinate 15,638 downwards.
TTCAAATCGACAGCAACCTCGGGGGTCATCATGAGTGATTGCAATAGCTTATAGATCACCAGTCGAGTTTGGGGAACTTGTCGTGGAAAATCGTCTTTAAGAGCACACATTCTTTGTATGATTTCGCTTCCAAATTTAACCTGGAAGGCACTCATGCTGGTTATCCTCGACAGAGCGGAAGCTGAGGCTAAGATACCGGCTTTGTGATCGACCTCAAACATTGCGCCGAAGAAACCAACCAGCAGCTTCACTAGGAGCCGGTTAGAAAAGGGTCGGTCGTATGGGAATGGAACATGCCTTGACTTGGCTTCAAGGCATCCTTCTTCAGGAAATCAAGGGTTCGCGAGAGAAACTCCAACGCTAAGCACCGTTAGCATCTTTTCTAATATGGATGTTCTAAGAGACTCACCTTTCGCCCTTGCGGTCCAGTCAGGAATCTCATTACCATCTTCAGCCTCGTTGCTCCCAGGCATCCATGGTTGAACTGCCTCAACCCATCGAGCTACTGGATTCGTGTTTGGCGCTCCAGTTTCGATCTCTAAATGAGTTAGAAGATGTCTACGACGAGAGCTTTGAAGGTTTCGGGACACGTACCTGTGGCTGTTTTCTGGGCGATCCTTGTCTGCTGCCCCTCATCATCCGCAAGAACGAACTCCAGCGCAAGTTGTCGGAAGTCGGCCATTGCTGTTAAGACGTAGCCAAAATGCTAGAATGCTGGGGGGGCTTTTCTATACTCCGGAGAGAAACGAATCTGAGAAATATCCAATAATGATGGGACCATCCAGCAAAAGGCCCAACTATCTAGTTGATTTGTGAACCTGTGGAAAGCGGCAGAAAGCTAGGGCGGTGTAATTTTCCCGCCGACAGTCTAGATCCAAGTAAGGAGCGTAAAACAATCCAACGACTACACCATCGGTTGCAAGAGTTCTTCTGCCCTCTTACTTGGCCACGGATGAATCCTAGAAACAAACCGCTTCATCCAATTGTTGATGAACCTTTCTAATCATTGCCGAAGCCGGGCAAAGTGGACCATCGACCCCTCAGAAGGCGAGAGTCGGAGTCGTGGGGGTGCGGCCCCACTGTGTATCGATGACGTCCCGTGCTGTAACCCCTGTCGCTAAGGATTCTGCAGAGCTCAGCTCTTTGATCCCAGCAACGTCCAACTTACCCATCAACGGCCAGATCACAGTACACCTACGCCATGGCTTCACTTCGTGTGCCCGCGTTGCGAAACCTTATAAACACGTCCCTTCGCTCTACCCCAGCCTTCAACCAACGTCGATGGGCTCAGGTTCACGATGTTCGTTTCCTACAAACACAACCTTCGCAAGCCGTTTACGAAAAGTACCGCGCGAAACTCGATGAGAAGGCGAAGCAAGAGGGCCTAGAGGGCGTGGAAGAGCTCAAGGCTGCATATCAGAATAAGATTGATGAACAGCGAAAAAGGGATGCGATCGAGCGAGGGGATATCCCTCAAGCGCCCGAGACGCCGGTTTCGCAGCCGAACAAAGGCCCATTGCCGATCGAGGAGGAACTTGATAGGAAGCGCGAGGCTCCAGAAAATCCGCCCAGCAGCAAGGATAAGCCTCCAGTGAAGGCATTGAATGATATTATTGATCTCCCTAGGGCGCGAGAGCTGCCGGATAAGGAGCTCACGGCCATCTGGCGGTTACGACATGCAGACAACCCTCAAACCCTCTGTGCAGTCATTCCCACCGCAACATACCAAGTCATGGAAGACGCCGCTCGGCAATCCCCCCAATTCGTCCTCCCTGTACCTCATCCTACGCAAGGCGCCGAGATCCACTTCCTCCAGTGGACGTTCGATGCCCAATCCAAGACAAGCACCGTCTTGTTCACGCAACTGGCAGAATACAAGCAGAGGGGAGAGTTTGCACAGCCGCACACAACGGTGACCCATCATTTGGACTTGAAGGATGACAGGGGGTTGATCTTGATGCAGGGACAAGTGGTTGATGGCCGTGGAGTCAAGCCTGAGGAGGCCAGATGGCTCGTTATGTGCTTGCAGAGATTTTATGGTGGATGGGAGGTTGAGGATGCCGACTTGACGGGCGAGAGGAAGGTGAGAGCAGAGGAGAGGAAGAATCTATTGGAATGGTTCTCCAAGGGCGACTCGAGGTTCAGCGTGGATAAGCTGCTCGAGGAAGCTGAGAAGATGGGGTAAGATGCTGGGCAAGAATGTAATGTATGATTGCTGTAAAAAAAAAAGTGCGAGCGAACATGCGAGGACCAAGGCAGGATAGGTATTGCACACACGTATGGAAAAGTGTATAATTATATGAGTCTATACAGGCACCGGTCCAGTCGCTTACAACTTGGGCAACGGCGCCATACCCTCCTCCTTCTTAACCTGCTCCCTCAAAACTCTCCTCAAAATCTTCCCAGCCTGAGACTTGGGAATTTCCTTGACAAACCTAACACCACCACGCAGTCGCTTCGGCGGAGCAACCCTCGCGTTCAACCACTCCACAATATCCTTTGCAACCGCATCGCTTGCATCCGTTTCAGGCGTGAGCACAACGTACGCACGCGGGACTTCAGTATGCTGCTCCTCGTCCCACACGCCGATGACACAGACGTCGGCGATGTCTTGGCGGCCTATGAGGGCGGCTTCGAGCTCGGCAGGAGGCACTTGGAAGCCCTCTGAAGGGGTATTAGCAGGAAACGGCAGAGAGTGGGGAAAGGGACTGACTGACTGTATTTGATGAGCTCTTTTATGCGATCAGTGATGTAAAAGTTTCCCTTGGGGGTGATGTACATGACATCGCCTGTTCTGTACCATCCATCTTCGGTGAAGGTCTCTTTGTTGAGTTCAGGCTTGTTCCAGTAGCCGGGAAAGATATTAGGTCCTTTGAGGAGGAGTTCTCCGGACTAAGCTCTTGTCAGTTCTGGATCCCAAAAGCAATAACAAAATATCGTAGGAGGGCGTCATACCTCACCGCTCTTAACCTCATTCCCCTTCTCATCAACAATTTTGGCCTCCATATTAGGAGCCAGTCTCCCCACACTCCCAACATACTTAGCCCACTCATCAATCATCTGCGTCATCACTGTAGGGCTAGTCTCAGAAAGTCCGTAACCCTGCTTCACCCCAACCTTGAGCCTCTTCCACACCCCATCCACGAGGTCCCTGCTCAACGGCGCAGCGGCCGAGTTGATGAAGCGTAGCGACGCGAGGTCGTAGTTGCTGACGATGGGGTGCTTGCTGAGCGCGAGGATTATGGGTGGCGGAACGTAGATGAACGTGAGCTTATGGTTTTGGATAAGCTGGCAGGCCTTCTCAAGGTCGAACTTAGACATCATGACGCATTTTGCGCCGGTAAAGATTGTAACATTTAAGACAACGCCGAGACCCTAGAGATGATGAGCAGCCTGTACGAATTTCCTCGAGAAGAGTACCTACGTAGATGTGGAAGAGAGGAAGGACGCCTAACTGAGCGTCTTGGTCCCAGTTCAAACCCTTGGCATCAAACCTCTTGAACTGGTGTATGTTGGCCACCATATTAAAATGTGTCAACTTAACGCCCTTCGGAAGCCCCGTCGTGCCCTGTTCTCGTTAGAGAGAAAAAAACAGTGCCGCATAAAATCAGGAGGCTCAACTTACGGAACTGTAGACCAAATACGCAAGATCCTTCTTCACATCGATCTTCGGCTTCTTCGGAGTCAGCCACGCCCCCTTGTCCGTAATCTCGCTCCAATGCCTCGTAACGCCCTCTTCATCCCTCCCATCTCCCAACAAAAGCACCTTTTCCCTACTCAGCCCCGCCAACTCGGCAGCCTTGAACGCAGTCTGCAGAAACGCCTTCTGCGTAACCAGCGCCTTGGCCTTTGAGTCCTGGAGCTGCCGCGCCAGCTCCTCGGGTGTATAAGTTGGATTGGCGGGAGAAGCGACACCGCCAGCCCACAGCAGCCCGAAGTTCATGACAGGGATGTCGATGTTGTTAGGCGTGAAGAAGCCGAGGACATCGCCCTTTTGCCATTGGAGTTGGTGGATGAGGCCGCGACCGAAGGTGACGGCGAGGGTCTTGAGCTGGGCGAAGGTGTAGGAGCGATTGGTTTCGCCGTCAACGAGAAGAACTGGAGAGGTCAGCCGGGGATCATACGGTGATGAGTGAGAAGTGGCGAGACTTACTGTGGTCGTCAGGGTATTCCCTCTCTCTTTCCATGTACATTTGCCAGATATCTATGAGAGGGATCTTGACATCGGCAAACTGCGATTTGTAAGGCATGGCGGCGGTCGAATTTCTCCGATATTCTTGCTAAAATATTATCGTATGAAGTTCCAATGCCAGCAGATACCAGGAGTGCTTCAAGTCAGCCGCAAATCACACCTGCATAATCTTTCGCCAGCCTAACAGCAGATGAGAACAAAGCGCGAATTCCGCGTCCTCAACAGGGACCACATAGTGCTCTTATGAGATTATTCAACCCCCCCTTCGGACCTCCGATCCCTTACTCGCCGCGCAACTCCGTAGCACCAGTAGGCTCAAATAAGTCCCTCGGCATCGAGGGAGTGACAGGGATCTCGGATCGGCTTCCGCTCTAGTTCATGGGCATCCTATGGAGAGATTGATGCGGGGGGAGGGAGCTAATGCGTAATTCGCACGCTAATACGCGGCACTATGAGGAAAGGATTGGGTCCTTATTCTATTCCCTCGGCACAAGTCGCTGCGAGTCTTGACCGGTGTGTTTCGGGGGTTGTTTGAGGCACCTCGAGGAGGCTAAGACTTGCGTATGAGCATACCGGTCAGCGCAACAGCCACTGATCCCAGCCGCCTGGTACCGAAGATTTTCAATAAATGCCATCTATACTTCGAAGTCGACCTATCCTAAGACTTACGAAGTAAGCGAAACACGCATCAGTGCGGCACGGAGTCTGGGTTGGTGAGATGGTGAAGGGTATTAGGTATATTTACCCAAGATATCTAAATTCCTGTGCAATTGTACACAACGACCAACACACTCTATATCCAACGAAGATCTACACTCCTCGCTGTTCATTTCGAAGAGATGACTCAACTGCACGCGCATATATGTACGAATATGGCAAAGCACATTTATAAAATAAAATAAAAAGGAGTAAAAAAACCGAATAACCGGCTTTATCGTCATTAGATCCATGGCATAGAATCAGTCGCTTGATTTCATCGTCGTCGTCATCGGCGTGTCTGCCACTTGTGTATCGTGTACAATCCTCTACATCCTTCGTCTAATCGCTCGTTTCGTCGCTCGTCTCTTCATTGCTGCTCGATTGTGTCTCATCGGTAAAGTTTTTCGCGTTCTTCAACGGAGGTTTCCATTCTTCCACATGCTCACATCCTGTTGGAACGCGACAGGTATCTCGCGCATTGCAAGTCTTCCAAAGCACCTCGCGCAGGTCTTTGTATATCTGATCCACGGCATCCATGGCCCAGATAACGTCCAGATGTTCGTATTCTGGGATAACTTTGCTGTGTACGACGTCAACGTACGGTTCTCGACCGCTCTCAAATCGCTTCAAGAGTTTTTCTCCGTCCACGAGCTTGTCGTTACCACAGACCCACAAAGCGAAAGGCGGGCATTGGGCGTTGTACCAGGCCGTCGAGCCTCTTGCCTGCTTGTGATGAAGTTTGAGAACTTTTTCGGTTGCCGGTGTCACAGGTTGACCATCTGCGGCGCCATCCATGTGCTCCTCAGCCTTGAGGACCTCCTTGGTAGCCAAGATGCATTTGTGCTTCGCGAAGCACTCTCGACCGAGCCACCACCGCATCGACTCGGCGCTGACATATACTGGCGCAAACTGGAACATGCGATCTCTAAGCCCACGGTCCCATCGCGCGTCAGTCCAGTCGAACAGGAATGAAAACACCTTGTAACCCAACCAACCGTAAATCCGAGGATGGAGGAGCCTGTGCATCTGCATCATGAAAGGAATAAACGCGTGCAGGCCGAACATGAGTCTGAACAGAGCTGGCGATATGATGCGCATGAACTTGAAATACATCTTGCCGATCAAAGGTCCCGCATATGCGGCTGGTGCCAGAGCGCAGAATACCGTCAGCTTCTCGCCCAGGTCGGGTCGCTGCTCTTTGGCCAGAGCGACAAATGTCTGCGTGGTTCCTTGTGAATGACAGATCAAGCCAATCTTCTCAAAACCAGTCTCAAAGAGAACCCGGGAAGTGAGCGCTGTGAGGTCAAACACTCCCATCTGTCTGATGTTCCAACACCACATGCGCGGGTCGCTGTACTCTAGCAGTGTATGCTTTGGTTGGAAGCCACATCGATTGTTCCCTAGCCAAACATCGTAACCCGACTTACAGAGCCAGAATGCCAGGGAATCGTCATCGTTGCAACAGTATGCGCCAGAGCTCTGGAGAAGCCCATGCATGAGTAATACGGGAAACTTGCGCTTCCGCCCTTGATCTTTCCACACCTTCTCAGGCCGTTGGAATACGTCGGGGCCAAGATCAGAGCGGCTTTCTGCATCTAGCTTCGTGTACTCCCTGGGGTCATAGACGTGCCATAAGTCAATGATGAAGCCGTCCTCGGTTTGGACGTTGAAAATCTCGACGTCTAAGCCAACTCTTCGAGCATAATAAGCTACGTCGCAGTGAATCGGATCGTGCCCGCCCTCGGTTGGTGGAAATTCGTCCTCAGACTCTTCACGCCCCAGATCCTTCGACACTAAAAGATTTGGCTGCCTCCAAGCGCGTTCCTTTTCTTGTCTCACATTGTTTCTACGCTTCTCTTCCTCGTAGAATGGCCTATCCTTATCGGGATCTCGAAACGTCAGCCTGTACAGAATCTTCTTGTAAGCGTTCGGGATGCTGGTGAATAGCGAGCCTAAAACGATGACCCCAAGAAAGGCCAAGCTCAAGAAGAATGACGACACTCGGAAGAAGATGCACTGAAAGTCGCGCAACCTTGAAGGCGGGCCATATAGAGGAAGAGGCGGAAATAGTGGGTTGGTATGCGATGGTGGCATCGTGCGCTGCAACGTGCTGTCGGCCGACTTTTGCAGACTGGCACCGTTATGGTGATTGTCCAAGCTGACGATCTTCCGATGCTCGTTTTCTGCGTCCGAGGTATTCGATATCCGTTCCTTAGCCTGACCATTCTCGTTGATTTCGACCGTCTCAGGCTTCCCTTGAAGCCCCCGACGTAGAACGTTCAGCTTGTGTGCCTCTTCGAGAGGCACCCCTGGAAGTCTGTGGCCGTCGGAGGTGATAATGACGGGGTCGTGAGGGGTTACGAATCGCGCTTCGAGTGCAACGGCGGGTTCCTGCTTTGTGGGACGGTGTAGAGACAACTTCTCGGCTTGCTGGGCGAACCCGATGGCATTCTGGGCGACTTTGGCAACCGAGAGCTTAGGGTCGTGTCCATGATGAGCGGCACCTGAGGTACCGGGCAGAGGTTCAATCATGGCTGCGCATCAAGTGGAAGAATGAATGGTTGAAAGTTCCAAAAGTTGGTCACGAAAACAGCCGTGGCCTGTCAAGAGTATTAGCGAAAAGTTTGAACGTCATGGTCCAGCCACCATGCCAGTTGAAGGATGACAATCAGGGCCGCAAGATTTAAACATCAGACTAGTAACGGTCAGGACTCAGGATGCGACGAAGGATGGCACGAAGCCGGGCCTTTTCCTCTGAACCGCCTATAATGTCGCCAGAAACGGGTGATTGGATCATGAAACATGTTGGGTGCCCCGCGTGCATACTTAGTGCCTCTTACCCTGGATAAAGGTTCTGTCGTTACCTTGTCTGGTATCCTGCCAGAATCTGGAAAGTTGTACAATCCTCCGGCTTTATCGCTTTGAGGAGAAAATAATCACGCTAGAGAATTCATGGAGGCGCCTGAAGAGTGTAGTGGGCTCTCCAAGAGATGTTTTGTCCACCCCGAGCGTATAATACATCTGGTTCGAGACAATTACCCATCGATCACAACATCCTCAAGGCTAACATATTTCGTAAATCAGGACTCTTGTGACGCCCGAGAAGCCGTTCCATGCCAACGCAGACATTGGATAACAAGGTTCGAAAGTCGTAGCATTCTGTTTATAGCATGCTTAGTTTTCGTCAAGGGTTCTTGTATATCCGCTGGAGCGCGGAAGTATTAGCTACGTCTAAATTAATGAAGAATTCCGTGATCTGGGGGCCCTCTCATCCGTGTCCGCAAGGCCTACCAGTTCGATCCTAGATCCAGGCTATCTGGGTAGCTGATTGATAACTTGGCAGCGGCGGTGAAAGGGGTCGCCCAGATCCAAGCTCCAGGGCACCACCAGGGGTTGGCTAAAGGCGACAAGGTTGCGTCATGGGTCGTGTGGCAATGATCGAGATTAGCAGCCACACACGGTGGCTGCAATTATCGATCCTTGCCCAAGCATGTGAAAATGGTGCGTGTTCCTGGCGCTGTTGCTGCTTTGGATTTGCTGACCATCTGGAGTCATAGGGACTGGATATACGATGATGAACGGGACGAAGGATCAATATGTAATCATTCCCTGAAATCGAGCAGTCAGTATCTTTGAACTGCAATGAATATTTGCGGCACCAATGCCCAAGGTCAAGCAAGATTTGATCAGCGACAGTTATCCAAATTGGAGCTGGGGAATGATGGTTGAAGAGGGAAAGGTAGAAGAGCAAGATGCTGTAAAATATAATTATGAACAAGCCGGGTTCACTGGTTCACAAGAGTTGAGCGTTGCTTTGCCGGGGATGCAGCTTGCGAAACGTCTCTGTGCGTCAGTGCCTGCCCCAGCTCTCCGTGCAGGCGGCTTTCCGCGCACCAATGCCGAGGCCAAAGTTGAGCCGCAACCGACACAGCTTCAGGACCACCAAAGCTCAATCATCACCAACACCAGAGCTTCGCCCTGCCAGTCAACACCCCAATTCACTCCTTTCTGGAAAGAGACGTTTGAGGAAGATCATTCACTGTACTGCAGACATGCGCCAATGACCGTGGGGTGATCCAGTACTCCATCCCCTCCCCCCGAGCTTCACCTCCTAGCGCATGCACCCTGTCATCGCCTCCGTAGCAGCAATGACGGCCCCATCAAGAGCTTCAGCCTCGTCGCGCAAAAGGAGGATACGTCGACGACGACAGGATAAGCCTGCCATCTCCACCAAGCTTATCCTCGACGACCACATCAGGAGCGATGTCGGCATTGTGTCCGAGGATCTATTCTACGATCTCTTCCCACATTTTGACGACAGTATGCTTTCATTTCGAATCCCACATATCGCCTAAGCCTCACGGTACTGACTTAATCTTCCTTTCGTAGCTGTCTCCAACGAGCCATCCTCTGATGTCCATCACATCGCGATCGCACCTTGGACCCCGAACGCTAGCCCTACCGATAGCCCGTGGTCGGTCGTTCCGGTCACATTCTCTTCCAATCTGACGAACTCGACTGTGCGATTTTCCCCTTCCTCTTCAGCACTTCAAAGCTTTGCCATCACTCTTCAGCAAGTCGCGCCCTCGAAGCTCTCGAGTCATAGCAGGGGTGGTATTGAGATTCTCGTCCTGGATGTTGCGCCTATACCACTCGAGACGGTCTTCGTGAGCCTGGAAAGCGAATTGACAAAGCGACTGGAGAATGGGGAAGGTACCTTCTTCAAGGACCACCCTGCAAACCCAAAGGGAAAGGCAGCGGTCAGTTCGACTCCAGAGGAGCGCTTGATTGCAGCTCTTAGAGTAGCGTTGAGCAGCCTCAAGGTCGTTCACTCGGGAGATTTGTTTCCCCTTCCGCTTCCTCCTCATCCTCTCACCCATGTGCCCCCGAACCCGGGCAAGATCATGCTATGTGAGCCCGTAGCTCAGGGACTCTTGTCGGAGAAGACGAAGATCATCTTGATGCGAGGTCGAGTGCACACAAAACAGATCCGACGGGCCGTGTCAATGACGGCCAGCCAAAGCCTCCCCGAGGACGAGGACGATACCAATACCGACCAGTTCTACTCGGCCGCGGAGGAGGAAGATAAGACCGATACAATGACGGAGGAAATCGGATCAGCAACGGAAACAGAAACCGATTTATCTGGGTCTGACCAAGATGATGAGTTTTCGGACGACTCCATGGACGACTTAATTTCGCTCCAAGCTCCTACTCTGCCCACAACAGCCGCGAGTGGGGTTTCAACCCTGCAGTCTGCGACGCCGATGACGATGGGCACCTTGCGTGGAAGGAAAACTAACGGGCTTGCCACTCCTGGCTCTGTCTTCTCCAGCTTCACTGCTACCACTGCAAGGCCAGACAGGCCTCGGGGCCGACTTTTCAAAACACACGGCCTTATGCGTCCTATCTCGGCCGACATATTGCATCCCAAGCCATCATCAGAGGACGATGAAGAAGCTAGAATATACGTTGATGTGGCATCGCTATCCAAAATCGGCTGCTTCTCCGGCGATTGGGCTCGAATCGAAGCTGCCGAAGAGCCGCCACTGAATGGGTTTGGTGCGTTTGGACTTGGTAGCTTCGGGCAATCGGACCAAGAGCCATCAAAATGGCGGCCTGTTCGAGTCTATGGTCTACCTGAGGGCTACTCACAACGGCCGATGACTCGGATACCAAGTGCTAAACATGGAGAAAGGAGACTTTCGTTCTTCGAGTCACAGGTCCAGCGGCCGGCTAGCCCTGCTGTTTTTGCTTCTCCCGTCCTCATAGCCAATATGGATGATGCTCCTTACCTGCGTCTTTCAGCTCTCAAGAAGTCTCTGTACCAAGGGAAAGGCACGCTGCCGAGATTCACGAGTGCAGCTCGCCCTCCATATGCACGAGACATCACTATCCATCATATTCGAACCCCGGTATCCGCAGAACGAGCCTTTCAAACCGCAGTCTTGGGAGGCTTGAAACAGTACTTTGCGAAGAAAATTCGATTAGTTCGTACCGGTGATCTTATCGCTGTTCCCGTCGATGCGCAGCTCGGCCGTACTCTTCAGGAGTCTGTTGGTGCGGGAGGTTCCGAGGTAGACGATGTAATGGCGCTTACTACGAGCGGCCAGGAAATTGGGAAGACGCCCTCGAGGTTCGATAGCGTTGCATGGTTCAAAGTTGGGCACATCCAAATCCAGAAGGCAGATGAGGATGAAGACGGGACTGCAGAAGCGTTTTGGGGGTCTATTGCTTGCATTAATAGTTCTTCTGTCGGGATGCATGGCTCGGGCTTTGAAACGAGCCGGATTCCTGGCATTAAGCAGAGCACTTGGCCGTACTATCTTGGATTGAAGAGGAGTCCACGAAGGGCCTCAGACTCAACGCCTCTACCGATACAAGAGCAAGACGCGCAATACATATCACCGCTGAGGCGGCAACTAAGAGAGCTGATGGCTGCTGCGACGAGCCAACGAGCAATTCACTTCAAGATGCCCCCAATCGCTATTCTACTAACATCTACACACCGAAATATTGGAAAGTCGACCCTGGCATCTAATGCGTGTGCCGATATGGGCATTCATACTTACACCATCGATGCTTATGATATCCTGAGCGAAGGAGCTGGTAGTGGAAGCGATGTCAAAACAGAAGGCTTCTTGAGGACTCGAGCAGAACGGGCGATGAGCTGTGGATCCGACTGCTGCGCGTTACTTATCCAGCACATTGAGGCTCTGACTTCTGATCGAATTGAATCAACTATGAAGGAGATATTGGGAGACACAAGGGTTCTCATCGCGACAACCAACGAAGTTGACAAAGTTCCCGACGGTGTGCGAGGGCTTTTCACTCATGAGCTTGAAATGGGGGCACCGGACGAAGCCGAACGAGAAGCTATACTTAAAAACATCATTAGCGATCGAGGGGTTAGCCTCGAGCCCAGTATTGACCTGAACGCGATTGCTCTAAAGACAGCCGCTTTGGTAGCTGGGGATTTGGTCGATGTTGTTGAACGAGCCGCTATCGCTCAACAATCTCGTCTCGAGCAACTCTCAGCCAAAAACACCGAGAACACCGCCATCGTTACTGTTCGGGATGTCCAGGTTGCCGGTGGGCCATTGGCCCGCTGTCTTACGAAGTCGGATTTTGACTCGGCTGTGGAGGCTGCCCGTAAGAACTTCTCAGACTCTATCGGTGCTCCTAAGATCCCTAATGTTACTTGGGATGACGTTGGCGGTCTTAGTAATGTCAAGGATGCCATCACGGAGACGATTCAACTTCCTCTAGAGAGGCCCGAACTGTTCGCCAAGGGCATGAAGAAGCGCTCTGGTATTCTCTTCTACGGACCTCCGGGAACCGGAAAGACCCTCCTCGCTAAAGCCATTGCCACCGAATACAGTCTCAACTTCTTCAGCGTTAAAGGCCCAGAGCTGCTTAACATGTATATCGGTGAATCCGAAGCGAATGTGCGACGAGTTTTCCAGCGTGCGCGAGATGCGCGACCCTGTGTCGTGTTCTTTGACGAATTGGACTCCGTCGCCCCGAAGAGAGGAAATCAGGGCGATAGCGGCGGCGTCATGGACCGCATTGTCTCGCAACTCCTTGCTGAGCTGGACGGTATGTCTGGCGGCGACGACGGTGGTGGCGGTGTCTTCGTTATTGGCGCAACGAACAGACCTGATCTTTTGGATCCCGCTCTATTGCGACCTGGTCGCTTCGACAAGATGCTGTATCTTGGTGTTTCTGATACCAACGAGAAGCAGCAGACTATCCTTGAAGCTCTGACTCGAAAGTAAGTTTCCCAAATTGCCCTCTCAGATCTGGCTGCTAACCCACCTTCAGATTCACTCTCCATCCATCCGTCTCTCTTTCTTCCGTCGCCACACGTCTTCCCTTTACCTACACTGGAGCCGACTTTTATGCTCTCTGTAGCGATGCCATGCTGAAAGCTGTCACCCGACAGGCTACCGCTGTGGATACTAAGATTCAGGCCATAAACGCTGACCCATCTAACAAAAACCCCATCTCAACTGCCTATTACTTTGACCACTTTGCCACGCCAGAGGACATTGCCGTCATGGTCACCGAGGCAGACTTCCTGGCTGCGAACGATGAGTTGATTCCCAGTGTAAGTGCCGGCGAACTGGCGCATTATGACAGGGTTCGAGCCATGTTTGAGGGCGCAAGAGAGAAGCCGAAGGCGAGTGGACAAAGGGTCACGTCTACTTCTTCGACAGTTACTATAAAGGGGAAAGGAAAAGCTCCTGTTGGTGGGTCGAAGGGGAAGGGGAAGGCTATTGCGTTGACGAGTGACGATGAGTTCGATGATGATGATCAAGGTTTGGACGGGGAGGTTAATGGTCGATCAAAGGGGAAGGGCAAGGCGCCTATGGGGTTCCAGGATGGGACGGCGAGCGACGATGATGGATTGTACTAGATATAGGTGGCCGGCCAATGTATATATAACGGAGGCGAGCTTGGGCATCAGGTCACAAATTCCTATTCTAGTGGGACGAACAATGTACACTTAATCTTTATTGGGTATGGATCCTACACATTTCTCTCGGCTTTCTTTCAATGATCACTTCTTGACCTCAGCCGCCTTGGCAACTACCGCTTTGGCGGTTGATGCCTTGGTAGCTGATGCAGCTGAAGCCTTTGTCGCAGCAGCCTTGGTAGCTGGCGTTTTCGTCGCCGACGTTTTCTTAGCTGGAGTTTTCGTCGCCGACGTCTTCTTAGCTGGCGTTTTCTTAGCTGGCGTTTTCTTAGCTGGAGTTTTCGTAACTGGAGTTTTCGTAGCTGGGGCTTTTGTAGCTGGTGCTTTTGCGGCTGTCCCTGCTGGCTTCTTCGCTTCGTCCTTCTTCTTCTCCTCGTCTTCATCATCATCCTCGTCATCATCCTCGTCGTCATCTTCATCTTCTTCGTCGTCGCTGTCCTCTTCCTCACTTTCATCATCATCCCCGTCATCTTCTTCCTCTTCCTCTTTCTCGTTCTCATCCTCATCCTCTGGCTCCTCCGTGATTGTGTTTCTCCTTTCGATCTCCTTGATCTCTTCTACACTCGCTGACCTAACCCTCTTTCCTCCATGTATCTCGACACTATCTGATGTACCGGGTATCCATCGAGTAGTAGTGGGGCTCTGTTGCCCATCATCCTTCGGATCACTCTTCCATGCGCCAGAAGTGGGCGATTGAAGTCCTAGAGCCTTATCGCCCTTCTCAGCGTTATCCTTGACTTCAGCCACGGGGGCTTTCTTGTCGGCAGTCTTGCTTTCCTCGCCTGATTTCTTCCCATCTTTCCCATGTACTTTCTCCCGCAAACTCTTCAGACGAAGTTCCTTAGCCTTCTGTGCAGCTTCTTCAGCGACAGAGCGGATGGGTAGGACCTTTTGCTCTGGTTCCTTCTTGACTTCGGCCGCGGTTGGCTTCTCGGCGGTGGATTTGGTCGCAGGCAGGGGAGGGGCTGCAGGTGGTGCAGGTGGTGCAGCTGCGGCTGCGGCTGCGGGCTTTGAGGATGCAGCTGAGGCAGTCGGCGGTGTGGCAGCGATGGGTCGCTTCAGTGGAGGATCGGGGAGTTTCTGGTTGATGGATGGGATGGTGTGTTCGTCGTAGTAAATCTTGACGTGTTGCTTGAGCTCGCCGTACTCGTTCCAGTCTTCGATTTCAACAAGATCCTGAAGAACGTCAAGTTTAACGACCGCGGAATGTCAAGAACCCATTGGCATTATAGTAACTCACACCTAGCACCAAGCCCTCCTGAACTAGACCTGGAAGCTTCCTCAGTCGACCGCCCTCATCCTTCCCCGCCCTTCGACCCCATAGCATACGAGCCTTTTCATCGGTGGCGATGTCGACGGCCTTGAAAGGGACGCGGTTGGCGCGGAGGATGGTTTCGAGACGAGAGGTCGCGGTAACAATGTGGGAGGAGCCGGCGGTCAGGGAGGTGAAGATGTAGAGAGCGGGGTCGGTCGAGTACGTAGTCATCTTGAATGTCCGTGTCTGTCTTGGCAAGACTACAAAACTGTCGAAATTCGGCTATTATCTTACTTGGAAGTTGGCATACCTGGATGATGGATGATAAGGAGGTGGTTAATCTCAGGCATCGGAGCTTGGCCCCTGACACGAGGTAGGTGCTTCACCACTGGACTGCGGGGGCGGGGTAGGCTTGTGCGGTACCTGAAGCATGATGAAACTGCAATGCAACGTACTTGGGTAGTGCTTAAGGAAAGCAATACGAAAAATGTTACGAAGTAAAAGATACCTCTACTGAAGTCGGAAGACTCAGGATTTGGCGGGGTTCTCCAAGCCGAATGCCCTGATTTTGTTATGGGCTGAGCTTTTTGACCTTTCCCGTTGTCACGACGGGTCTGATATCCGCCGCTTTGGTCTGGTCGATTGATGAGTTCGTCGCTCCGGATAAGGTATACTACATCCAGTACCGCTTGCGGAATACCAGCGATGCTTATTAAATATGAAGTGATTTCTCCAGTAAGGAAGTATTTTGCAGTTTTTGAATCCCAGTCCCGGCTCCGGACCAATATGCTGCGTGGCGGGGCTCTTGGGAAGAGGTATTTGACCGTGACAACGTTGCAATACAATACGCCTCGGAATGAATGCTCAGCGAATTCGAACCGTCGAAGACTCCTGTGTTAAGGCGCACTTTCGATCGTGCAACAAGTTGTTGCGCCGAGTGAGATAGCCACCCACGCAGTTTTGCCTACGATGAGCGTGATCATTAACGATTGGGCAGGGGGTTCATCGCACAC
>JAMYIC010000331.1:6688-43194 GCA_024112705.1 Microcera coccophila | reverse complement strand
TGTTTCACACAGTTTCTCATGTACCACCCCATGGTACCGATGCGATCCTCAGCGTATCATCGACTTTCCAATATCGCTCTCCCAGTCCTTGGCTCGCTCAAACCCATTGGAGTGCGTTTGGAAGTCGTACAAAGCCTGAATAACCTCCTCCTTAGAGCTGAGCACGAACGGACCGTATTGCACGATCGTTTGGTCCAAGGGGGTGCCAGCAATGAGTGCCAATCGGGCGGGTTTTTCGGCGCCGGCATCGACTTCAAAGTGAACGACATCGCCGGCGGGTTCAAAGACTACGTTATGGTACTGTTCGACTACTCGCTTCTTGTCGTCGTTGCCCACGATAACGTTGCCTTCAAGGGTATAGGAAAAGGCATTCCAGCCGTGGGGGAGTGGTTGGGTGATCTTGCCACCGGGGCGGATAGTGATGTCGAGAATCCAAACCGGCGTGTAAGCCAGGTCTTTCACAGAGTCGACGCCATGGCTCTGGCCGGAAATGACTTTGACGGCGACACGGTTGTCATCGATATCGACAGTAGGGATCTCTGCGGCGCGGAGATCACGGTATCGTGGCTCGCAGGCCTTAAGCTTAGTCGGCAGGTCGACCCATAGCTGAAGGCCAACGTTGGCGCTCCCATCGGGGTTCTGGCGCGGCATCTCCGCATGAACAATGCCCTTGCCGGCGGTCATGAATTGCAAATCGCCCGCGGATAGAGTGCCACGGTTGCCGGCGAAGTCTTCATGATCGACACCGCCTTCAAGGAGGTACGTGATTGTTTCTTGACCACGGTGAGGGCTGCATCATCTGATTAACATCTCATCACAGTTTACTATAAATTTAGGCGGTCAATGTGAACTTACTGGTCAGGGAAGCCGGCTCCAGGCTTGATAGAGAAGTGATCCAGCATCAGAAAGGGTGAAAAGTTGCGAAGTCGAGGCGTGCCGATACTGCGACGGACGCGAGCACCTGCCCCTTCAGCCTGTTCGACTGCAAGGAAGACCTCGCGAATTGCTCGAGGGACAGACATTTCCGTTGCGTAGATGATGTGATGGTCTTGGTTTTCCGGGGGAACCAGACTCGTCAGGTTAGGAAGATGCCCGTTCAAAATCTCGATCACCTTGGTTCTAAGGTTCTGGAGCTGGAGTCGATACAGTCCGACGGTAAGTAGCACCACCAGGAGAGAAATGATGATTCTGAGACGAAACCGCATTCGAACATTCAAGATCCCTCAGGGTTTATATATTTGCAGGGAAGAAGTAGTGAAGAGAAGGCTCTCGACATGTTGGAATCAACGGAGATATGCCCTGGAAATAGGTTGAAGCGGTAGCTATTTTGTAGAGGTTTAGTCACTTTTACATCAGCAACCATGAGCGAGGTTGTAGAGGTTTTGGTGGGTACCCTAGACAGAAGGGGCAACATTCGTAAGGCTGATTCAGCTGTGGGTAAGATACCTTTGGCAAAATCGAATTGGCTATCAAGGACCCAGCCAGGGCTCTTTTGCTAAATCAATTCGCGTGTAATGCTTCGGTGAGAATTTGTCAACCGTTATCAAGTTCTCCGACGGCTAAGCGCTTCCTCGACCAAAACACGAAAAAATAAATTCATGCGTTGCTCAATTGACTTGGAACACACTAATAAATATATAGAACCGTTCCGTTGTGCCAGTTTGGTCCACTTCGTGACTCGAGAGTGGGAGATTCATAGACTGCTTTGCATATCAGCGTCAACTCGATGGGTCTCGTAGCACAACATCCGAATAGCTCAACTCATCCAGTCCATGTCGGAGAGTACTCTATTTCGCGCTCTTCATTAGGTTTCGAAATTCGAACAAGTGCACATTGAGACGTCAATTGCGACATCGTCGACCAAGCAAAGCTCAATCAGATAAATTTCAAGACGAAACAAAATGAAACGAGTACGACAAGACAGTGAATTCCCGTAAACCCAATAAGAAATCTATTAGCTCTCCAATTTTGCATTTCTCAAATCCCACGGCTTCGATTATCTGCGCACTCTTCCTCGACTCGAATCGCTGTAATGCCAACACAAACTCGTCATCGATGCTGACGTCAACCCTCCTCCATGCAAAAACGAAACGCAAGAAAAGAAAGAGTTGTCGGGTACGCCGCTTCCCCCATAGCGGCCTGATAGTATCCCAGTATGATGCATACGGGCCACTAATGACAAAGGGGTAGTGGCAGGACGAGCGCATACGGGTCGAAAAAGTAGCAAGTCAAACAGAACGGCGAACGTCCATCAGCCCGACGACATATGAGGTAAGACCTTGCTTTCCCAGAACACTCAAGGATCCGTTCGACGCCCAAGTAGACTAGAATCCCATGAATGCGGAATAGAGAGAGGAGCGATTGAAGATAAAGGGTGGCACTATGGGCGCGAAATGATAAGGGTATAAGTGTCGAAGCACGCGTCGTCAACTCGTCTCTCTTAACCCAAGTCCTCAATTTACTGCTGAACCTTCTCGTTGGATTTTTCCGCCGCCTCGGCCTTCTTCTGGTTGACGAAGCTGCTGATCCAGTTAAGGGTCTCGTTGCTAACGACGAGGACAGTGGTGACGACAGCCTTTCCTGTAGCGACCAGGCCGGCCTGTTCGTTCTTCTTGTACTCGTTGGAGTAGATCTGGAAGACGTGGTCTTTGCCCTCTAAGCCCTTGTGGTAGGGCAAGAGGATGAGGCCCTTGGTCTCGTTGTAGAGGTCGTTGGTGGGCTTCTTGACAACGGGGAAACGCTCGTCGATGCGCTCGAGGGTCTTATCGCCAATCTCATCGGCCCTGCTGATATATGGCGAGGCATACTCGATGGGCTTGGAGAACCAGGGGATGATGGGGGCAGCGAAGGTCCTGTAGGCAGAGTCGCCAAGCCTGATGGACCTTTGACCATACTCGTTGGTCTTGAAGGAGTGGACGCCGTCGCTGATAAGAGGGTACGTCAGCAGGTGCTGAAGAGGACCAGTTAGCTAGAGCCGTTGCGGTAAGGGTGAGGCTGTACTAAGACGTACCTTGATGAAAGCAGAGTTGCGAGAGTTCGGGACGTCTCCGTTGACTTGAGGGCCAGCCATTGTGGTTGTTGGGATGTCCGGATAATAGGGAAAGTGGAAGGGCCGGAAGGTAACCTCGTGGGTAAGGTGAGGGAGCTGGGTGTTTGGTCGAGATGACGATGTGATAATGGATTGATGTATGGACGGCAGGTTGGAGCGGTCGATATGCGGACGGGATCAGATTCAGATGAGAAGTAGGAAGAAGAGGGGGAACAAAGTGTGTGGGAGGGGGAATGCGAGGTGTATCTATTAGAAGGTAGGAGAGCTTAGCTAGGAGGTCCGGCAGGGAGGAAACGCCACTGGTCGACAGGCTGCGTGCACGAAGTACCTCCAAGGGAATCTATTTATCACGGGAAAATGGTGCAGGGAGGCACCCATCCAGGTTTGGCATGCTACCTCAATCTGGAGGTGAGAGGTTTTAGCATGTGCTTTTGCAAGTCGTCCCTCCTGTTGGATCCAATTGCTTGTGAGAGCGCCACTGCGAGGGAGCCTTTAGTAGCGGCGATAGGTGATTAGTGGGGTGCTGCAGGCCCGCTGTGACACCATCGGCGCCCGGGGTGTCGCAGTACGTACTGCAGCTCAGAGGGAATGGAGGTGCTTCAGCCACATCATTCCAGGGCATGGGTTATCCCCTGCTGATCTGGCATGTGAAAGTGACCCACACACCTACAAACCACCTCCAAATGTTTTCTCATCCACTCGCTTCCTATGTGGGAACGTTGACCGACCTCAACGACTTGTTTGGCGAGTATAATGGGCCGCTAACTCGTGAACGTGATCCGTTTAGGAAATGCGAGAGAACCTGGTCGCTTTTTTCGAAGGATTTACCCAGCAGCGGCACACAGAGACGGTAAACTCAACCCGTCACGACTACACACGAAAGGAGCGTGGCAGATACGCTATCCATGGATCTCTACTACAAGTGTCAACCTACTCGTCATGATTGCGTCTACGCGCGTCCAGAGGAAATTCGGTGGCTGCCCGCACTCAGGAGTCTCCCCGTGAGTACACTTGATCCTCTGCTATCCCATCCCGTCCCGTCCTATCCTACCTTGTCTGGCTTATCTCTGCACCAAGATACTCTACACGTGTAAATGCCGCCAGCCCACCAGCCCGCCCACATCGATCCTTACACCAGCTTCGTATCGTTCCCCTGTCCCTGGAATGAGAGATATCCGACTAGGATAAGGGGGAAGGGGCAACAGGGAATGCGCACAGCGCGATTTGCGAGAAGTTACTCGTGCGGCCATGAGTCTACGCTATGAACTGTCTCGTCTCATTTGCTGTAGTTCAGGCTACGAAAAGCAGCCGGGTTAGATCCGCATTACGGCTTGGCATCAGAAGAATGCGATCGACTGCGGCAAAGGACTGATAAGGGACGAATCCAAGCCTCAGAGCTGCACTGGAGGCAAACTTGATGGCTGCCGCGGCTCCAGAGGCATCAGCGAGATGGCAAACACAAGCTTAAAACCGTCCGCCTCGGGAACCAAGGCCCTTCAACCGCCAGAATCGTAACGTCGCTTCCTCAGCCGTCAGGGACCCCGATTATGTTGTTGGTTATTTTTGCCGCCTCACCTTGAAGCCATTCCCTAAGCGAACCCACTCACCATGATACCCCTGTCTTGGTGTCTCCAAGGCCCCACCCACAAGGCTTCACTAGCCACACTCACATGTCAAAACACACTCTTGATCGAAATGGCAAACCCCTCGTTGCCTTCGAAGCGTCGTACAAAGAAACGTCTGTGGATCATCAAGAAATCTTGCTTGGAGTGGCGTGTTAGTCGAGCCGCTATCACCTCATCCATCCACCCATCCATCCCTTCATCACTCACCAAATAAGTCGCTACCATCAGCTCTGAGTTTGACCCTGACGTCGGTCCGCTACTATTGCTACCATGATGATCGATGCGACTCCAGCTGCAAAGCTGTAGTGTTGTTTGCCTGCGCCAAAATATCGCCATGATGCTATCACCTTGAGCGGTCTGTTCCCGCTTCCCTATGGATTACGTTGGTGCACAGCTCTTGACTTGAACTCGTTTAAAGAATTGTGGCCTGGGAAAATCCGAGACGCACCATATCAGAGGCTGCACATCAAGCTGATGCCACAATCGGTCTAGGTCTAGTCTATTGGATACGAAGCCATTCTCTTGGAGACCAAGGCCTCGTTGATGAATTGATCCAGGCCATGTGGGCGCGACTCTGCCAACATTCCTACCTCCCAACGCTGCGGAGATTGCCTCGTTGGATTTTAGAGACAACTTAAATACACGACGATGCTCCTGAATTCAGAGGCATTCAGCTGCTAGATTTCGGCACGAATTTCCACCCGGCGCACTTTCATATGCCAGTGCCTGTATCCCCAAACGCCCATGCCGCGTCAACCACCGGACCAATCCCGAAGGCCCAGGTTCATGCAGCGATCCTTCAGGCAGAACAAAAGTTCTGATATTGGTATCTGCGTGAAATCAGGGATGTTTTCCTGGCGGCTACGGCTCCGTTGATCTCGTTTCTCATAATATCTATAATTGCAACTCAGGGACCACGGGAGCTTACTCGTGAAAGGGGCAAGAGTCATTTCGTAAGCTGGTTCAAAGTTGTGCAGAGCTTCATCCTCGGCATCCCTCTGTTGATACTCCACGGGCTTGTTCTCGGCTCCAACTGTTGGGCAAAAACTCATTTGATAATATTCAGCACAAGCGGTTGCATATCCCCACAAAGATCTGGACCTTTGCAATGAAAGGCGTCATCGGGCCTTAGCACACCCGGCCGGTTGTGCCACTCACTGCCCGGTCTATTGCCTATGCGCACTGCGTACAGTATACCTTAGCTACATTATTATCACAGTCTAAGTGCAGATTATTCCACTCCACGTGTTTGTCGTGCACGAGGAGACCGTTGTGGATAGAGTCAGCCTCACTCAGCTGATGTAACCTCGGATCCTAGGTAACAGGGTCAAAGGAGAGTCCTATCAGGGCTATTTCTGAATCTTCGGGAATATCTCATCTCCATGGAAAAGACGTTGATCAAGATGTTCTCGGACAATAGTTCCTAAGACCACGCTCAACAGTCCAGATCTCCTGGTATGTCCGGGTGTGTCGAAGTCACTTACGCACGCGCCTTCGATGACCAACATCGGTATGCATTATGGTACTTTATCTTCCATACGATGCATTCCTAGCACAGTCACAAGGGCAGAGGATCACAGCATAGCACAGATGAGGTGCATTGATTCTTGGAGTCGTCGGGCCGGCATCGCAACCAGAAGCCGGCGTTCGAATTACTACCCATTCGTAATGTATATTCATCGCGAAGATACATTGTATCAAGTTAATTCCTATTCGTCTTTTCTTCAGGCCGTTCCCTTGGACTCCAGTCGTTGACATGGCGGAAATCTTGTCATTGCGCAACGCCATATGTTCCATTTCTCTGTGAATTTTATTGAGTCTTTCTGGTTCCAACCGAAACAGGTATTCTGGGCTTGTTTTCACTAGATTGGCTATAGTCTTGCTAGCACCCTTGAGGCACCACTTCGCATCACCCAACTTTAGAAGGCTCCAGGCCGAACTCAATGGAGCATGTACTTGAAAGAATCACGGGTTCTGGGCTCGTGATGGCTACAACAAACAAGAGGCGCAGGTTGGGATTCAGTTTCGAGGTGAAACCAACCATATCATTCGTATCTTTATGAACCAATGCCCACTTGACTGTGGTCACGAGAGGGCAGAGTAATCCCAGAATACTCCAGCAATATGTACGCAGGCCTGGCGTGTTCAAAAGGTTGGAATCACGCCAGCCCTGTCGACTATGAATATTAACCCGAACATGGGCAATTGTATTCCAGTATTATTCCTTCGGATAGTAGGTCCGGAAGACTTATCCTGCTCCCTTGTTCTGTGTTTTCCACAACTCGAGTCCTCGTAGCGATGAGTAGCACATCCTTTAGTTAATTCCTGTCCTATCTACGGCAGCCTATGGCCTAGCATTGGCTATCAGGTGGTGATTTCGGATCTGGGTCCCTTACAGTCGGGCGCAAGACTTTCCCAGCTACGCAAGAACACTGGAGTGCCATTGCAGTCTTCGAAAGTGTTGTACTGCTAATTAGGAGACCAGAACTATTTATATCGTTCGAGTTAACTACAACCTGGCGTCTGCCAGTTTCGTCAAGACCACATGACTTACAGCGACCGGGAGGTTGACCCTGAGACTATGACCCGGGTATTAATCTCATGGCAATTCTTGTACTCGAGTCTCTGCCATGAATAATTTGTCTAAACCGGAGCTATTCCTCAAGAGGAGTTGTAATACAAACTTCACAGAATGTGATTGCCCACAATATACTTTTAAGGCTGTTCCTGGATGAACATAGTTCACTTCTTCAACTACTGCATACCGGCTTTACATGTATATAAATGCTTGGATTTTCGCGTTCGAGTTGATAGGCCATCCTCACTTGATCGATTTGTGGTGCGCCATCTCTTTGATGCATATATCCATCTTCGCCCAGTTCCAGCTGAAGTTCCCCGTGGCTCAAGATATTACGACAACAAGATGATGAGTCATCTCTAACAAAAATAATTCTGATTGAAACCTAAATGGCATACAATCTCGTGTTGGTTTTCCGAGTAACGGGATTCAACTCACTACCCAACCACAGTTCATGCTAAGGGCTAACAACCTCGCCGCTAGCAGTAACTCGGCCTAACTTACTGCTGTAGTACGACAGCTACTATCGTCGAAGCTTAGTAGCACAGTTCTGGTCCGAATAGGAAATCCCACTCACGGTTCATGGTTCATTTTCACTCGTGCCTTATTCATAAAGACTCTTAGTTCGAAGCGAATCCAGCAAAAAATATGACAATGGGCCACAGTGGGGTCGACTAGAGAAGCAGGAGTTTCAGTCACAGCCGGCCATTAATCCCTAGTATATGCGTGCGTCTTAACTATGTCAATAGTGAACACCTGGAATACTACCCGATCACCACCTCACCAATACCACTTACCCTATACCCTCATAAACGTGGACAACTAGAGATGTACCACTTTCACACGTCTCATCACATCATCTTCAACACTAGGTCACATGGGGCAGGGCACGGAAATAGCCAAGGGAAGTCAGACAGGAGATTATCCCGATCGGGACAAGTTGGATGCTGTTTCTCCATGTGCATCTGATACTGCTCCGCGAAACGAGCACTTTGACAAATGAACTTAGAGCGTCTGTCATGATACAATGTCACATGAGACTTCGTTTCACAGGCCTGAACGTTTTGGTTCACAGAGTGTTGGTGTCGTTCTGACACCAGGACGAACATTCCGAATGACACTCGATGGTCGGAACATCAACGAATACAGCGGAGAGAAAGCACCTACACGGATGATTCGGAGCAGGGTGCTTACCTTATCTTACGGCAGCTAGCGGCAATTGAAGCAGACATTACGATCGTCGAAATCGGACACTGCAACCTGAGCATTATGTACGTACAGCAATCATCCTGAATATGTCGCCCGAGCTGGGTGGCTCGCTAGGAGGATGCTCTGGAGGATCCGAGACCTTGAGAACTCGAAGATGATCGACAAAATAAGAGGGGCGTCCACCCACGATAAACCTGCCAGGTGGGGAGGAACGCGAGATTTGGCCCGTTTCAAACCCTGGGCGGGCGAGACGGACGGATGGAGAATCGCCCGACCACGCACGTCAGATGAGCACTGGATGGATTCGATTTGCCATTTGGAGTAGGACTGCAAGAGAAAGGGGGCAAATAAAGGAATCGAATCGAGGGACGAGTCCTGTCCGGCATGTCTCAATTCCCAAGAGTCGAGATGCCTCGAGCCAACAGGCACCAGGGGCGCGGTTTCGCATCGGGAAGAGTTCCTCCAACGGTCATTCAGCCAAGCCAAGCGATAAAAAGCAAGCAGTCGTTTCCTAGCCCAGTCAAGCCACACGGGCCGAAGGACTCGTAGTTGAATCGGGACATGATGATTAACATGTTTGTTGTTTGACGAAGGGCCCGCCAGCCCGCCCGCAGGCTGCCCAGGAGCCTGTTGTAACCTCGCCATGTCGATTAGTCGATTAGTTCGATTAGGCTGCGTTAGTGGTGCTTGGATTGAGTGCCGTAGGATTCGTAGTGGAGGCACCGCCTAGGCCGCCATGCCATGGCCGTGGCCGTGGCCGTTGTGCCCGTCAAGCCCTCCCATCTCACTCTGAAACGCACCGAGAGCCGAGAGAGCCAGGGCATCGCAGGGCAACCAGGACAAGCATCATAGAGAAGATTGTGTGGGGATCCAGAGCGCTTCCTTCGGGCTAGGCCTGGCGTAAGGGCTGGAGAACTATTCTCATTGTGCAGTTTAAGTTCGTCCAATGTGAGGCTGGGAGTCTACGCATGCATGCATAGGCCGATTGAAACACGGATGGTCAATACCCCTCAACCACGCTTCGAATTGCCGCGCAGAAGAAAGGGGGAGCCAGAGCGAAGAGACACGAGAATGGAATTGCTCGTGGCAGGCAAGGAAGAAACGAGATGAGTGGAAGTGGTGAGAGGATTTCGCGTTTGTCGGGAAACCAAAGATAAGGATTTAGCCACGACGACAAGGGCAGGCGAACAATCCACAATTAATAATCCACAATCCACGCACATTAGCGGCGAGGTGCGGGAACAAGATCGCTCGTCGTCTGGTGCGTAGCGCGTTCTGTCATGCTGGGCGAACAGACCCTTCCATCCGCCGCCCTGGGTCTCTTAGCGAAAGATAGAGAGAGTTTGAGCATCTATCCTTCCCTTGACCGCCCGTGTGGACATGCACAACGATGCTGTGTCTCGAGCGAGAAACACCATGGCGACACTCTAACAAGTACCTACGCAGTAAGAGCTGCCGTGCCCGGCGCCGGCAGAGTCACCCAGACTTCCCTTTTCGTCACCGTCCACCGGACCAGGATGGATGAGGGATCCGATCGCACAGACATCTTTGATCGAGGAGCCATCGCATGGGAGAGCAGGCAAAACACCTGGACAGGTGGTGGTGACGGGCTTTAGTATTGCGGCCAAACCAAAATTGTTTTAACTTGGCCGCTTGATGTTGACAGATAGAAGACATTGCTGACCCCGTCATCAGTTCGCCTGCCACTGAAGACGACCGATTCAGTGATCCATGCTTTCTTATTATCTTATTTTTTGTTCCTTTTTCTTTTTTCTTTTTTTGGGCGTCGATTTGAACCTCGAACCGTTTTCGAGATTGGATCATCGATATGAACTCCTACGTGCCGTGGAGCCAATTTCTCTCTCCGTTTCAACGCCGACGATTGGCTGCAACGGGAGCTGCTGGACTATCGATTCGGCCTGGGCGGTCGGGGGGCCCTGGTCCGCTTCACTCGTGCAGGAAAAGCCCCCGACGTATTAGTGAGGCAAAGCGCCGTAACCAAGCTGAAATGTACGATGTAAGAGGAGCGCCAGTCACACCCCATCTGTACCTGGGTGGAAAGGGCCCGCGGCCGTGGGGAGGAAAATCGCATCCCCGGTGCCCCGGTTAGTGGAGGTTACAGTGCAGCAGCGCCGCCAGCGGCATGGCGGGTGGACTGTCCGTGGTCTATCGGCTTGCCCAAGCCCGAGTATCAGCGACGTTGCGTTGGGCCATCAGTCATGAGCGCCATCAGGTACCCGCTACCTCGCCGAACACGAAGAAAAAAAGAAAGAAAAGCTGGAATGCAATGACGGACGCTGTGAGGGTTGCTGCTACTACATAGTGCGGTTTCGCAGGCGTCGCTACGGCTTCGAAGGCGTCGTTAGACCACGATACCGTAATCTAGCGCGGTCCAGTCGGAGCGAGGGCCCCCTGACGGTCCTGCGCAAGCTTGCCGCCCCCGGCTCTGGTCCCTTTCTTAGCACCTGGCCTTTTCTCACTACTACGAGGTAGGTAAATTAGTAGACCTCCATTATCGAGCCCGTCAGGATGAGAGAGGCATGCTCTGATTTCGCCTCCGGTTAAGCGATTGCAGCATGATTCTGTCACCAGTCTAACAGTAATTTCCCGCATTCCAAGTTACCCGTCCGATCTAAGTCCAAGGCCGCGAAGAATTCCTCCTGGAAGACCCTAGAGGACCCAAACACGCCAAACTAGCCGTGGAAACCTAGGGTAACAAAGGGTCGCCTCTCCTGTTCGCTCGGCCCCCTGTTCCTTGTCCCCTTTTCCGACCCTTCATCCCGCTTGCGTTTAGCTTGGCCGTGTTCCTGTCGGCCCTCTCTTTCCCCGTGTCGTCGTCCGTGGCTCTGCCTCCGTCTCTGAGTTTGTGTGGTGCGTGTGGCGTGTGGGCTCTTTGGTCATCGGTCCCGCGCGCGCCCTCTCCTTCTCACATATTCACATTTTGCTCTCTATTTTGCTTCACCTCGATCCTTCTCCTTTCCCCTTCCCCTCATTTTCACTCCTTTCTCTCCTTTTGCCCCCTTCACATCGTACCCTTCTGGATTCGAGGTTGATTGAGTCGAAGAGCTGTCGAGAGTCAGAGATAGTGACACTGGCTGCCTGACCCGACCGCGCGGGAGAAGCAATAGCTTCTGCAGCCTTTTGGCCTCTTCGTTTCTTGGTATCGCAACCGACGATAGCCCTAACGCGTCCGAGGTTGCCCACCATGCCACCCTCTCTTAGCACTCACCCGTCCTTCACTCGGCCGCGTACTGGCGATCGCGATGGCAGGCCCAGCACCCGCGACGACCAGAACTTGCCTATCCCCAGCCGCACCTCGTCGTTGCATTCCCGCATCACTCAGCCGATTCCCTCGACTCTGAACGCCAAGCCTCAGCAGCGAACACCCAAGACTCTCACCCACGCCTACATGGTCTGCGGAGTTGGTCGTGAGCCTTCTCAATGGGTCAAGGCTCCTGCTCCCGCTCAGGGGAAGATTGGCCACATGAAAGGAGCCGTCGGCCAGTTCTGGCTCCCCGAGATTTTGGGCAGCAGCCCTAGGTTGGAGCAGGATAATGAGATTGCGCGCGCTCTCCACGCCGCCATGAGGGTGAGTCGGGCCTTGAGACATCCGCTGTGCTTCAGATCACTGACTTGAGACTTCCTCGATAGGCATGTTTCCCTCACGATGTCGAAATCTGCACCGGCCGAAGCCAGCCTCACTGCGTTCACCATGCTTTCGTCCTCCAACAAGACTCTTCTCACACTCTCTATGGCATTTGTCTCCGCGTATGGTCCCGGGCAGATGAGAAAAGGGCAGAGACCATCCGCGATCTGCGTAAAAGGACCGAGACCGATTACTATGACAATCCCGACGAGACCTATTGGATCCCTTACTGCTTGTCGTTCCTTTCCCGATACCCGCTCTACAACCTTCTCGGCGATTATTTGAGGGGCATGTGGATTCACTGGAATAAAGCCACCAACCTGTTCCACGCCGAGGAGGTCTCTCGAATTCTCAGCTTTCCGGCTCCCCGACTTAACGATCTCGTCCGTATTGACATGAAGGACTATGCTCTGTGCTATCAGTTCCCATCTTCGCCCACCGGTTTCCAGAACTTTGCCATGTGGCCGCTCTTTACCTGCTTGTCTATCCCCAATATTGTGGGTGTCATTGAGGCTGCCATTTCACCCACACGGCGCATAATTTTTGTCAGTCATTATCCAGCTATGCTGACCATGGCCGCCGAGACTGTCCGTTATTGTGTCCGAGTTTACGAGTGGAGCGGTCTCTATGTTCCCGTCGTCCACGCCCGCCATGCCAAGGAGCTCGTTCAGGAGCCCGGTCCCTACATTCTGGGCATTACTGTCGAATGCCGCTCTCTCTTCACCGCACCTACCGATGCGCTGGTCGTTGACCTCGATCGTAACTTTGTTCTAACCTCCAGCCCCCCTACAGCCTTGACTCCTGGTCAACGCAATAAGTTTGTGACTCGATTGACCCAGGCTCTCAATGGCGATGTAACCCCATCGGGTGTTCCTCCGCATCTCCGGTCCGCTTACGGTGGCGGGAAGCTCGTCCCGGCCGGTCAGATCATCGTCATGCGAGGTGAGGTCGAGTCGATTCAGGATCCCGACTGGTGGAACCAGGATTCAGTCATGGCTGTCATGGACCACGTCTGCGAGAAGCTCGGCCGCAACACTGGCCTTAAGGCGGTCTTTGGGGGAGCTGTCAAGAAACCCTTGATGACCAAGGTCTCCATGCGTCACCTTAACGAGATTGTTCGCGAGCGAAACCAGTACTCGCGGGACGCCCTCGAGGCTTGGCAGGACTTCATTAACCTCAAGGGTCGTATGGATACTGAACTCAGCAAGGTTACAAAGCGTAACAACTACCTCGTGGAAGAGCTTGAGAGCTGGAAGCAGCAGTTCCTCAAGTTCCAAGCTTTCGCCGAGCAGCTCACTAAGGAGACACAGGATCTCAAGGTCAAAATCGAGAACCACAAGCGGGAGAACCGTCGCTTGGCTGGTCTCATTGATCAGCAGAAGGATGATAACGCCCGCCTTTCAGTCCGTCTTACTGGTACCGAGAAGCAGCGAGACGACGCCCTTGAGGCTCTGGTCCTGCAGCAAGAGATTGCCGAGGAGCTTGAGCGTGAGCGCAAGAGGAACAAGAAGGAGCTTTCTCAGCTCCAGCACACCAACGTCACCATCCTCCGACAACGTGATGAGGCCCGACGTGTGGTGTTGCATCTTCGCAGCTTGATCGGTGGCCAGAGTCATCACATGGAGCATCTGATCCAGTCTCTCACCAAACCCGACGACTTGGTTCAGGAGATCGAGGGTGGGTTCGAGGAGGGAGAGGACGAGATGATCGAGGAGGTTCACCCCGAGGCCGAGAACGGTCTCCTTAAGCAACCTTCCCACCATCATAAGCGGTACTCGGGGTCCAGTTTCAAGGATGTTGCCGATCGCCAGCTCAAGGACAAGACTGACGCTATTGCTCATATCGTTCGCAACATTGCCGAGCAATGCCAGGCCGCAGTCGAGAGCCTGCAGCTAGCACAGGATGCTGAGACTCGGGAAAGTCGGGAAAGCCGACGTACCAGCAGTCTCTCCACCACCCGAAGCGACGGTGGCACATCTGCCGCCACCTCCGAAGCTGGCGACGACAGTCTTCTTCAGCCGGGGAGAGGGTCCAGCATCCCTCCCACCCCAGACCTCATTCCGAATCGGAGTTCTACCGCACTCTCATTCGCATCCACGGCCACTACTCCTGAGCGAGCTAGCCAGCACTACAACATGCGAGGGGAGGATATCCCCACAAAGATCGTTGAGAATGACGAAGAAGATTTTGAGGAGAACCGCAGTGAGCATGGAGTTAATCATGAGGCCGGAGTCGTCTCTAAGCATCCAGAGTCCCTGATTCATCGGCCATCGGGTGCCAGGATCAGCGCCCTCGGTGCCATGCGTTGAAACCTGAGGAGCCTTCCCATCTAAGATACCAAAACTGCGCTTGCGATGACTGTTGATGCGGCCGACCTATATCCTGTGCACTAGTTGCTTCATCTCATTTTCTACCGATGTGTTCTGTCTGGCGGCTTGGTCAAAATCTAGGGACAAACGGCGTTCAGATGTTCTCCTTTTATTTCGTATGTTTTTTTTTTCCAGGTAGCAATATTGCGAGCGGAACCATTTCTTGTACTTCATTGAACCTGGGCAAATCTGCCTGCCCAGCCTTATCTTCCCATCGTATCTCACGAGCGAGTGTCTTTCAGTTCGCGTCTCTCCCTTACTCGACTTGAAAACTAGCGAGACAATGAAAACTGATTACATTGAAGCTGGAATATCGTATGACTGAGGACTATAAGCGTGACGTTGACTTCAGTTTCAAAATCGTTCCAAGCCTCGTTCAGGTGAACCGCCTCGATGGTCGATCCATTTCCGACTGTGAACCTCGGCCTTGGCGAGAAACGAGAAGATGAGACAACGGGTTGTTTAAAGGTCTCCCTGACCGTTGAAATGTTAAAACACTGTCAGTTCTGGTTCGCTTGTGGCTCAAAGCCTGCAAGCCAAAATATCTTGCGAGGTGCCCTGGCAAGCGCCTAATGGAAAGAATAGCACACACCAAATGCACCGAGATCGCCCGGAATACTACCGAGTCTCACACTTTAAATCACAATTATACCATCAGCTTTGGCTTAAGTAAGACGAGTTTAGTACATTCTCTATAAGATAGCGAGAAAAAAGAATTACATCTATTTAACTATTTACCTAAAGAACAGCATTATCTCTATAAGTTCTATGATCTATGGTATTAACTTAGGTGTGTTGTTCGAGTGTGCCTTGGTGCTACAGTGCTGATAAGATAAGTGCCCTGCCGCCACAGAAAAAAAAGTTAGGATAGCGACTTGCATCGCCGCCCAGCTTTCCTCCAACAGTGACTGACATGTTCCATCCTAAACATCATCATGGCTGACCCAATGCTCACGTCTCTTTGCGCAATCTGCCACGTGTCCGCGCCAAAATACAAATGCCCGCGCTGCAAGATTCAAACCTGTTCTCTTCCATGCATCAAGAAACACAAAGCCTGGTCCGACTGCACAGGCGAGCGCGACGCCACGGCCTACCTCCCACCCTCGAAATTGCGTACACCTGCCGGTATCGATCACGATTATAACTTTCTTCATGGCATCGAAGTATCCATGGAAAGAAAAGAGAAACTTCTAGTTGAAGAGAAGGCAATAGTGCAGGAGGAGGAACTCAGGCCGCCGACGATGCAGGAGGTCAAATGGAAGATGGGACGAGATGGACGTAAGAGGAAGGTTCTGGTAACAAGGGTGTTGAAAGAGGCGAAAGGGAGGGTATTCGAGAAGATGTTGGGACAGAGGTTGAAGAAACTGAACGTGGGGGTGCTGTGTGCGCCGATGGGGATGAAAAGGCAGAGAGAGAACAATACAACATTGAACAGGAGGACGGGGAGAATCAACTGGCAAGTTGAATGGATGAAGTTCGAAGAGAGGGTGCAAGGGGATGCAGAAGATGGCGCGAAGATGCAGAGATTACTGTCCAAGGTCATGGATGATGTGCCGCTATATCAAGCATTCAACGGCTTGCTGGAGGAGCAACGTAGGGGAAGTGGACACCAGTCCAGGAAGCCGTCCAGAGGCCAAGAGAGCCAGAATTCGCTGGACCTGACATGGCCTGGATCTTCCCGTCCCTTACAGGATCCTATGAGCGGCAAATGGTCGTTGCATCAAGGTGCTGTTATTGATGAATGGCCATCAGAGAGGGACGAAGCACAGAAACGATGCTTTCAATTCTTCCTTGCAAGACCTCAGACACGGTCAGACCTCCCATCAGTCTTGACGAAACTCGACCCTACCGAGTGCTTCCGCGATATCCTTGCCAACACCCGAGTCCTTGAGTTTCCTACAGTGTATGTCCTAAACGAAGGGGAGACCTGCCCTGAAGGATTCGTGCTGGGCCCTAGAGACACCATCACGACACAAGGATCGAAAAGAAAGAATGAGCCGGGAAAGAAGCTTCCCCCCAAGCCAAAGAAGAGGCGGCGGAATGAGAAGGGTTTGGAGGAGGGTGAGGTTAAGAGTGACGAAGAAGAAGACGATGGCGACGAAGAAGGTGACGGTAGCAAGAGGCTTGTCGGACTTGAGGCAGGGGATGTTATTGCTGAGCAAAGCCTTGGCGAAGAGGATGATGACGATGATGAGACGAGCAGCTCGGGCAGTGACAGCGATTGAGATGACAAAGGACGAAGGGACAGTGTATGATGATGTGCTGTGTTTCACAATGATACCCGAGAATCTGCCTGGAGGGAACAGATCAAATTGTATGTTCA
The DNA here is from genome assembly GCA_024112705.1 of Microcera coccophila. Classification (NCBI taxonomy): domain Eukaryota; kingdom Fungi; phylum Ascomycota; class Sordariomycetes; order Hypocreales; family Nectriaceae; genus Microcera; species Microcera coccophila. Next base: position 26,395 of record JAMYIC010000331.1, on the reverse strand, counting down.
TCAACTTGGCCCGCTCTCAGTGTGTGAAGATATCGATCGAGCATCATCATCTGTTGAGATAGTCTCAGGTGGGGAACAGTTTAAATGGCGCCCTTCACCTTAGACTTTCGTATAGAATCGTGCTAGAGGAGAGACCGCTTTAACTAATTGCCAAACGAATTGCGTTGTTGGTCTCCACTTGATGGTATTTGCAAGTTGGTACGGTATGGCGCTACTTAAGGATCGTGGTTGTGGCGCCCCTAGTATGTCAGCCACAGTGAACCTCCCTCCTGGATCTAGCTCCCTCCTACATGCGACGACGACACCTCGCCTAAACTCGACAAATCCCAACGCTCCCTCTGGCTCGACCACCCGAGACTGCGAATCGAGACCGCGCCCTCGCGACAGCAGATGAATTGCACTATGTTATGATCCCCGCCCAATCCCGCCGTCGCATGGTTCAACCCCGCCTGCCGCCACGATGGACGACACACCCGCACCCAAGCTCTCAGAGCTTCTTCGACATCCCGACGACCTCGACAAGATCCCCGCGCTGAAGCTGGAATTCTCGCGCAAGAAGGGTGCCGTCGATGGCCAGTTGCGCAGCGGCCTGCGCGATCAGCTGGAGACGACTCAAACCGGCATGAACGGCCTCAGCGATGGCCAAAAGACGGTCCAGATGATCAAGGATGAGATGATGAAGATTGACAAGCTGTGCTCCGAAAGCCAGAATATGATCAAGGACTTTGCGAGCATCAACTTGGTGTCGCAGGCTCACCGCAACTTTGGTGCCGTGGAGACGATGCGCCGGAATCTCGAGACGTTTAACGAGCGGCTGACTGTCGTGGAGAGCATGCTGCGGCAGGACGATGATGACGCCGAGAATATGCCAAATTTATTACCATGTCATTACGAGCTTACGCAGCTGCGGAACATCCGGGACGATGCCATGGAGCAGATTCAGAGAGCAGACGATCAGAGTTTAGAGTCGACCTTGGTAGATTATTTTGCGAGGCTCGACGAGACCATTGACTGGTTCGATGAACACGTCGGCATTCTCGCCATGAACCTCATAAACCTCGTCCTCAACGACAACAACGGTCTGGTGGTGCGTTTTGCCGTCGTCATGGAGGCGGAGGAGAAGAGTGACCAGCGAGTTCTCGCCCTGCAGGAAGCCCTCAAGGACCACAAAGAGATGGCCACACGCTTCCAGAGCATCACCGATGGCGCCAAGAAAGCCCACGGCTACAAGGAAAAGTTCCTAGAGGCCATCAAACTTAGCGCCGAACAGCAATTCGAACAAGCAAAAGAGGACTTCCTCGACGACCCGACCAAGCTGGAGAAGATCATGAAGTGGTATTTCAACGACTTGAATGCCGTCAAGATCGGCATGACGCCCCTGATGCCCAAGAAGTGGAAGATTGGCAAGACTTACGCCGACGTATATCACCAGCTCATGCATGATTTCCTGGTCGGCATGGTGGATGGGGATGAGGCCTCGTCAGCACATACTCTCGAGATTGTCAGCTTTCCGGAAAAATATTACAAGACGATGGCCAAACTGGGTTTCAAACAAGAGAGCCTATCGCCCCATGTAGTTGACCATCGCGAAGCTGAGCTGGTCAAGGACTTCCAGAACCTCATTGTCAGATTCCTTGACGAATGGATCGAGCGAATATTCGCTCAGGAGAAACGTGACTTTGCAGAACGAAACATCGAAGGCTCCAACCTCGACCAAGACGAGTATGGCTACTTCCGCACGAAGAACCTTGTGGCCCTCTGGCGCATGCTCCGCGAGCAAGTTGAGGCTGCCGCAAACTCCCAACGTGCCGACGTCGTCGAGGGTGTTATCGACATCATGTTCACCCGCCTTCGGACCCGTCAACTGGAGTGGCAAAAGATGCTTGAGGAAGAAGCCATGCGATACGAAGACGGCAAGGCACCCGAACTCGAGGGTTTCCAGGCTTTGCAAGATTGGCTCGTTGCTACGGCGAATGACCAGATCGCTTGCATCGACGATAACGAAGAGGAGGGCCGTATGGCATATCTATCTAGCTTCAAGCAAATGTGGGAACCACACGTCACACCTGAATACCTCGGGCGCTCCGAGGCGGAGATTGCTGCCCTACGCGACGGTTATGTCGACTTCAGCACCTGGTGTATCAACCGGTTCGGCCAGCTCATCTTTTCCGTCGACTTCCACACCGTAATGCCCGATTTCTTCACCCCGAAATGGTATACCAGCACTGCGATGAAACAAATGGTCGTGACCTTTGAAGAATATGTCAACGACTACCGACAAGTCCTCCATCACTCCCTCATCGACATCTTCATCGAGATCTTCGCCGACGAACTGCTTGTTCGCTATCTCTCTGCGGTGCGTAATAAGGGCGCACGCTTCCGCCGGACCGATCCCTTCCAAGAGAAGCTCTTCAACGACATTGCCACCGCCTTTGAGCTGTTCACTTCCTTACCCTCGCCGGATGTTGGCGTCTCCATCAAGCAAACCTGGCGCGTTACCGAGTCATTCTTGCAGCTGCTGACTACGGACCGAGACGCCGTGGCCGACTCATTCGCGGCGTTCAAGATGGCATATTGGGACTTGCAAATCAGTTGGGTTGAGGCAGTGCTGAGGTCGAGAGACGACTTTGATCGGAGCATGCTCAACGCTGTCAAGGCAAAGGCGGCACAAATAGATGTTGTTAGAGGGCCAGAGACGATTATGGGCAAGGTGAAATAGAAATGTTGATTTTTTCTGGGGGGGATCAAGAGGCACTTGAAGTTTGTGAGCAGGAAAATGAACTCATGTATTATAAACTGGGCGCCATCAGCGAACGGTAGTTCCAACTCGCTTTAGCATGACAAAGAGTCTTTGAACGATACCCAATCTTTTCAATCCGACGACTGGACCAGAGTGTCTTCAGCTATATCTACGAGTATGGTTGATCCACTATGCTCCTAATAGCGACTAATTACGTATAATGCAGTTATTAAACCCCCTTTCTTCCGACAGGCAACGGCTCTGCGGGTTGCAGACGATGAGACGGATGTTTAAATGGAAAAGGTATGAATGAATCTCGCTACCCAATCGTCTCATCCCACTAGCGAATAGGTCTCGCTTGGGATCATGTCGAATGTTCACACCATCACCTTCTCAAGGCGGCGCTATGACTGGCTGGCCAGAAAGTTGGCAGCCTGGAATTCATGTCAGCTGGGTGTTTGTTCTATTGAAGGATGCGTGAGGTAACGTACTCTCTCAAGGTTATAATCATACTTCTCCAACGCCGAGAGGGCGGCGTTACGGGAGTAGCCCATTCCAGTAAGATTCTTCAAGATGGGATCATCGTTCGCGAATGCTTCCGAGCTACCTTCGGTAGGCCTTTTAGGAGTTGCCTCGCTATTGGCAGGCTTCTCGTTAACAACAGGAGTTGCCGCAGCCGCGCTAGGAGAGTCGAGGCCTGAGAAAATAGCATCCCAATCGTGTGAATCATTAGGCTTCTGCTGAGAGCTGCTGGTAGGGGGGTGGGGAGCACCGGCGGAACTAGCAGAGACGAAGTCAAAGCTGCTCTCGTTGCCAAATGCCGTGGACTCGCTCTTAGTCTGGCTCGCTGGTGGGCTACTATCGAACACGGGGTTGAAGTCATCCAGCCCCGATCGGGAAATATTTGCGAAATCATCATCAGCGGAACCTTCCTTTGCATCTTCGAGGCCTTCGAAGTCATCGTCGAGGTCATCGAAAGCGCCTTTAGACTGAGGAGGGTTAGACGGTGCTGACTGGTTGGCCGAGGTGGTAGCTGCAGTAGGTGCCGCGCTAAAGATATCCCCAACCGACGAGTTCTGTGGAGCAGTAGACTGGGTTATGGTCGCGGGAGAGGACGGTTGTTCGGGACTAAATATGATGAGTCGTTTCTCTCAACCACCTACTCAAGAGCCACTTCTACGTACCTCTTCTCCTTGGGTTCCAACTCCGTTGCAGTGGTTGATTCTCCGAACGCTGCCTGCTGAGTTGCTGGACTCATCCTTGTAGCAGCTTTGTTCTCGACGGCCTTGCTTGGAGGTGATGCGGGAGCAAAATCATCATCAAAGCCTCCCGAGAAGGCGCCTCTCTCACTCGACGAGTCTGAATTATCATCGTCATCATCACGCTCGAGCTCTGATATAGGCGGGAACTCGCTATCGAATGCAGACGAGGACTTGGGAGTGTCAGTCGGAGCCTGTTTCTGGCTCTTGGTAGTGGTGAAAGCTGCGAATGCGTTATCGAAATCCGCCTTGGCCTTTGCCTCATCCACGCTTCCGAAAGGATCCGAGGACTTGGTATCGGACTGTTCTGTAGGAAGCTGAGGCGAATCTCGGTTGTTCAAGTTGGGAGACGCGTCCATAGGGGCCGTCGTCGTGATTGAAACCTCATGATGGTCATTTTCGTCGCCAGGAAAAGCTCCAGGTAGGCTAGATGGTGTTCCCGAGGTGGCCAGGCCGTTGTGCGATGAAGTCGACGTGTTGTGGATAGGCTCGTTGACACGTGATGCAGGAGGTGAGACCTGGCGCGATGACGACACAGACTCGTTATGGCTTACAAAGGGGAGAAAACTGGAGCTGAGTTGTCGTGATTCCGGGGGTGGAGGAATCTCAGCAGCCAACGTAGACGCGCGGCTCATCACGGGAGATGCTGTGGGAGGTGTCGAGAATGATCCAACACTCGCCGTAGAAGCACCTGTATGTTGCGGCTTAAAAGTGGAAGGGGGAGGGGGCGTCGCAGAGGAGCCAGCAGTGAATGAAGGACCGAAAACCTCATCAAACGATTTGTCCGAGAGATTTTTTGCTGGAGGAGATGCAAAAGTGCCCATGATATCGGTGCTGGCAGTTCGCCTAAAGAACGGGTTGTTTCCGCTGGCAATCGAGGCCGAAGGGCTAACAACATGAGCCGACGTAGAGGCCGGTGATCCTGTGTTGACTTGTCGGGACAGATCCTCGATGCTCTTGGTGAGATCCTCAGTCTCCGTCTTGAGCTTGTCACGCTCCCCTTCGGTCGTGGACAGCTGCTTCTTGTTGATGGCAACAAGCCCTTTTTGTTGCCGAGCTTCAGACTTCAACTTCTCAATCTGTGGCTTGAGTTGAGCAATTTCTCCATTCACAATCCGGATACGCTCCCTCAAATCAGTGTTCTCCTGTTGATCCGCCTGTAGGGATGTCAAAAACTGGTGGTGTTGCGTCTGGACGTCTTGATAAGTTCCCTCAAGAGTCATACACTCCGCTTGCAACTTCTTTGTCTCATTGCGGGCATTCTTCAACTGTTCCTCGAGAGCCCGCGTGTCTTGCGCTTCTTTTTCATAGAGTGTACGCAACTGTGCGAGCCGCTGCTCAAAATTTACCTTCTGAGAGTTGGCCTGGTTCAGGTCATTCTGGGTCGTAGTCCTCTTGGCTTGGTTATCTTGCATTTGTCTGGACAGCGAACCAATCTGATTTGACAGGTTGGCAAGCTCCATAGTCTCACCAGATAGATTTTTACTGGCCTCTGGATCGTTGTCTACCAACAGGTCCTCAGAGGCGGGCACTGACAGTTGCTGACCAGATCCAGGAGAGCCTCCCGCAGGTTGAGTAGTCAAGCCCCTACCGAATGAAGATGATGGAACGAAAGGCTTGAACGAGCTACCAGTAGCTGATGGCCTGGCTGGAGACGAAGGCGCCAAGGTATTCGAGCTACCAGCAAAAGGATCGTGGGCATTCGAGCCCCCGGTAGACACAGTAGTCTGAACCGGAGCAGGTGGGGCCGGACTTGGTGAGGAAGAATCCAACCCAAACAAATCATCAAGAGCCGATTTAGGCTGAGGGGGGGCCGGTTGCGGCACCGGAGGTGGAGGATCAAATGCTGAAGCTGCGCTGGATGGTAGTTGGGCTTGGTTTCGTAAGCTGGGAGGCATCAGGTTTGGCGGTAGGGTGGTGGGTAATGGCACACCACGACCGATTCTCTGTTGTCGAATTAAATACATAGCAACGGCGAACTCGTCACGAGTAAGCTGCCCTTGGGACCTGACGTCTGCGAGGTCCCAAATTTGAGCAAGCGTGTCCTCTGGTAGATTAGACTGGCTCAGGAAAGGAACAGCTTCCTCGCCAGTGATAAAGCCCTTCTTAGTCTTGTCCAGGTCGGCGTATATCTGGTCAAAACGAGCCTTGTCGGCTGGGGTTACAGCCCAATCACTGCCTCCGCCGGTACTTTGAGCCGTGATGGGAGGTCGCCCAAGGGGACTTCCAGTGCGCACTTGACCCGAGCCGGTCAACTGCCGCGGGATTGCAGATGCCCCAGTGTTCGTGGGGGATTGCCGTGTTGCCGGACCACGTCGAGTGGCAGCTTCGTAGAGGCCAGGGGGTAAAATATTAGGAAGAGCGCGGAGGGCACCGGTCTTCATAGACGTAAGCAGATGCATTGCGATGACAAATTCCGTCTGAACCAGGGCACCTCGTTGCTCGGTATCAGCGAGTTGCCATATCCTTCCGAGGACTTCGTTCGGCAGCCCGGATTTCTCGAAGATCTGTTTCGCTTGATCCCCAGGGAGATGGCTTCCGCCCTGGAGGGGCTGGCGCTCGAACAGACCAGCATATTGATTGACCTTTTCAGGTGTTAATGGCGGGATTCGGATGGGACCACCGGTCCCCTGAGCCTGGAGGGCGGCGGCAGGAGGAGGGGGCGGCGAGCCCATGGAAGCTGGCGGCTGTGTAACCGTAGGTGCAGGCGCGCCGGGCAGAGGAGGACCGAACCCATCGAATCTAGGTAGAGGACCTTGTTGGAGTGCTATTTCGGCGGTGGGCTCGCGACCAGCCTGGGCATGGCCGATAAGTCGCAGAACGATGCCAAAGCCGGCGGGGGTGAGGAAGCCTCGGTTCTCCTTATCCGCGATCTGCCAAATCTATGGATAATACATCAATCAACATACGGACAGAATCAGCTTCCGGTACGGCACCAACCTCTCCCAGGATTCGAGAATCCAGCCTCGTCTTGTCAAAGAACTTGACAGCTATCTCGCCGGTGACAACGCCAACATTGTCGGTGTCGGCTTGTCGAAAAAGTTGACCGTAGGCTCGCTTCTCTTCAGGGCTTAAGTTTAGGTTCGGCGTGGCTACAAAATAAGCTCCTTAGCTCGCTTCGAAGATGGGAGAATATGGGGGACTGCAACGTACAAGAATCAGAGGCTCCGGCAGCGGCCATTGTCGCACATGCGAGCTCCAGGCAGCTCGAGGGGAGTCAAAGTCGGGATTCAGCAGGGCAGCGCGGGAAGCTCGGTCAATGGTTGCAAAGTATCAAGATCCGGGGAGAGCTCGGCCGCAAAGTATCAGGGGATGCGGAGGAGGCGCTGAGAGAGATGGAGGTGTGTATTGGCAGAGTCAGTGGAGACGATTGTTGATATCGAGAGATTAGAAGATCGCCAGCCTGGGACGTCTGGGGGCTGGTCATTTCAAGGTTGGTGTTTGTTGCGACAAGGCCGCAGGGAGCTACGATTCGGCCGAGCCAACCAGGCCCCCTCAAAGCTTCTCCACTGACAGCCTGAACAACGCCCAGAGCGCCCTCAGCGGCAGTGCAGCGGTGCCTTCGCGCCCAAGCCACAAAAGCCTCCCCTACCGGAGAGACCCACCACTGTAAACGTCGGCGTCAACGAAATCATCTCCCGGTACTTTGGAAAACAGGAGGGATATGAGACGTATTGAAGCTGTGGTCCAAATCGGCCGGTTGCCAAAGAGCTGCGGAAGCATCAACTACTCTATGCCAATGCCTCGGCTGCAAGGTGACAGATGCAGGGACTATCCGACGCCAATGTTGACGCGTCCGCCGCTGACAAGTTTTCGTTATTCACCAGTCCGAAGATGTCATCTTGTGTGTATGACGGCATCGCAACGGATGGATGCTGTCAACCTTCGAGACACAAATGATGGTACTGCAGAAGCCCGAGTCCACTGCGTGCAATTTGCTGGAAGACAAACGAATGCGGGTGCACACGAGATATTTGAAATTTCTACAAATTATGAGACTATAAATCGGTGATGGTGGTCCGGACTGGAATCATGGTTGCCGATTCTGATTACCTAGGTACAATCTTAGGTGCTTCCTAGTGGCGGCGGGACCCTGGACAATCTTGAGTCTAGTCCTGACTTGGCAACCAACACTCGGCCAGCTCCCATGAAGCAAAAGCTATCGCCGAACAATTGTGGATTTCAAATCGCTTTCTACGGCGCTCTTTTGCCGATTACTCAATAGACTTCTCCTTCGACTCGCCGCTTCTCTTCGGTAATCGCCATTGCGGCCTCGGCATCCTCTAATCCTCCAACCCTCCTGCAGCTGCTGCACCGCCCGCTGGTAACACTGATTGATAAAAGACGTCATCTTTCCTCCTCGCCACTTGATGACCTTGCGTATTCTCTTTCTATCTCGTTTGTAACAATTACCTTACAAAAGGCGCGTTCCATGCCAGCCTCTGCTCTCCTTACTCGTCCCTCAGTTCTCACTGGATTCGGATCTGCCCCGCTGCGAATAGCTTCACTCTCTCGACATCTTTCCACAACCCCGCGCATAATGGCTCCCATAATCAAGGAGACGGATTACCTCGTCATTGGAGGCGGCAGCGGTGGGTTGGCTTCTGCTAGAATGGCCAGTGGCAAGTTTGGTGCCAAGGCCATGATAGTCGAGAACAAGCGGCTCGGAGGAACTTGTGTCAATGTTGGGTAAGTTTCCCAAATTCATCGCCGCGCCGACGAGTGCGCTAACAGTCCACGATGTAGCTGTGTTCCGAAAAAGGTAACATACAACGCTGCCGCCTTGGCCGAAGCCATCCACGACGCCAAATCCTACGGTTTCTCTGTCCAAGAAACCGCTCCCTTCGATTGGACGACCTTTAAGAACAAGCGGGATGCATACATTAAGCGACTCAACGGTATCTATGAGCGCAATCTCAAGAACGACAGTGTCGAATACCTGCACGGATGGGCTCGCCTGCTATCGAAGAACCAGGTCGAGGTTACACTTGACGACAATTCCAAGGTCGTAGTCAACGCGAAGAAGATTCTCCTAGCCGTTGGTGGCAAGCCCACCATACCTCCCGAGATTCCCGGCGCCGAGTTTGGAATCAACAGCGATGGTTTCTTCGACATTGAGAAGCAGCCTAAGAAGGTCGCTATTGTAGGTGCCGGATACATCGCGGTCGAGTTTGCTGGCATGTTCAACGCACTGGGAACAGAGACTCACCTCTTCATTCGACACAACACCTTCCTCCGCAACTTTGACCCTATGATCCAAGAGACCGTCACCAACGAGTACGAGCGACTGGGAGTCAAGTTGCACCGGCAATCGCAGGCGAGCAAGGTCGAGAAGGGCCAGGATGGCAAGCTCACTGTCACTTACAAGGACAACGAGGGCAACGAGAGCACCGTGTCCGATGTTGACCACCTTATCTGGGCTGTTGGCCGAACACCCGAGACCAAGGGCATCGGATTGGAGGAAGCCGGTGTCAAACTCGACCAGAAGGGCCATATTGTCGCGGATGAATACCAGAACAGCAGCGTTGGTAACATCTATGCTCTCGGCGATGTTACCGGCGAGGTTGAGCTCACTCCCGTCGCCATCGCCGCTGGTCGCCGTCTTGCTGAGCGACTCTTCGGTGGCGCTGAGTTCTCTACCCGAAAGCTCAACTACAGTAACATTCCATCGGTGGTCTTCTCGCACCCTGAGGTTGGCAGCATCGGCTTGACAGAGCCCCAGGCGATTGAGAAGTACGGCAAAGACAACATCAAGGTCTACAAGACCAGCTTTACAGCCATGTACTACGCCATGATGGAGCCGGAGCAGAAGGGTCCCACTAGCTACAAGCTCATCGTCACCGGCCCCGAGGAAAAGGTCATCGGCCTACACATCATGGGATTGGGCAGTGGAGAAATGTTGCAGGGATTCGGCGTTGCTGTCAAAATGGGTGCCACAAAAGCGGACTTTGACAGCTGTGTTGCTATCCATCCCACCAGCGCTGAGGAGTTGGTGACTTTAAAATAGAGGAAGAAGAAAAAGAAGAGGGAGAGGGTTAGAAAGGGAAATGGGGGGAGACAAGATGTATAGAGCCAAGTATAGAAGAAACACTCTGTCTAGCGATTGAGAAATACCTTCGCAGTCATCCATCAGAGAGTTATTGTCGCAATAGTCATAGGGTCACTTATCTCCCATAAGGGACGTCCGCCTTTTACGACAGTTGTTCAGCCGCCATGCCACTTCACGCAGTGAAAGTTGTGCCAAAGTATATTAAATAAAAGCCATCGCCCAAAAGAAATCGATATTCTTTGATGATTACATTTTTCGGGCTGAGTGTGTCAACGGCCGCCGGGGGAGTTACACTCGCTACAGTGTTTATCGGGGAGTTCGGAAGCATCCTATACCCGATTCGCATCTATAGATGAATAAACAACGGGCCAAGGATGGGATTAGAGATAGGATCGAGGACGTGATCAAGGCCGGGTTGTTTAGTGTTCTCCTTCACCTACTTGCTACCTCGCGCGTAGAGATATTTCCATATTCTCTGGACGTGACTATACCAGCTATAGTTCTGTTCTGAAAGTGTCCAAGGATGGTTTGAAGTCAACCCTTTAGGCTTTACATCATCGCATTTGTTAATTGCAGGGACTGCTATTAGGCGAGATCGATGTATTCCCAACCCTACAGCTCTTTATCGGGAATAGCACTAGCCAGCCTTCTTGCAGCACTGGGTTCCTTGGGTACCAAGCTCTAGGACGCAATACCAACAACAGAGCTACACGAGGGTTCTTTGTGGGCGTCCTCATGTCGACAGCATCTACATGACATGGGAGCAACGAGATGTCGGTACTAGATAGGGGAGCATTACAAAGTCTAGATACGCAGAAGTGTCTCAGCTAAGCTGTGGCCTCTCCACAGGCTGATGAGCTGTGAGGGAGCGCTCAAGTTGTACGGACGCCCAAAGTGCTTCAACTCATATACTCTTATGCCTCTAGGACCACAAGGACTATGCCAGCATGGCAGATATACATCGCGAAGTGACAGTGTTGCAAAAGCCTGCCGTTGACTAGTCCATCCTAGGCCCAGGGACAAACAATCGAACGAACAGTATCCCGCTTCTTCGTTCTCTCTTTCTCTTTCTTTCTTTCTTTCTTTCTTTCTTTCTTTCTTTCTTTCTTTCCCTCACGCCTCTGATGGTTCCCCTCCTCCCAAACTACGTTCATCTAACCCCTGTCGTACAGAAGAACCCCCTGCACAGCTCCCACTTCGGTAACACCGCAGCAGAGTAGCCGCACCGACCCGGGTATGGATCTGCACTCCACGTCCGATACAGCATCTTGCTACAGAAATGCAAGTAGGCACGTAGGCTGCCGACGGGGGCTGCAGTAAAATTCCCTTTTGGGATGGCTGGGGAGTACAGCATGATGGCTCGGTCAGCTGTTTTCGGGACCCTTGGGTCAGGAATGCTGCAGAACCGTCTCAGATTCTCGGTCTCTGTCCTGGGGCAGGTTCATTCTTAGGTCTGATTTCTCACGATTAGCTCAGAGTAACCTCCCGGCCCCTCCCCTCCCCCTCTCCCCAGGTCGAAGATGGTGTTTGAGTGATACAACACGCCATCGTTAAACAGACCTCATTCGTATCGCGCGGCGATGCCAGGAGAGAAGCGAGAAGAAGCAGATCGGCCCCTGGGGTCCATCTCCTTACCGGACCGGTCATCATCCGATGCTGAAAGCCAATGGACCTGCTGGTACGTAATATCTTGGTTGTATTGGGACGATCTCTCGCCGGGGTGAACCAACTTACCCTGGACAAAACCCTGGCCATTCAGAAAAGGCTGGAACCATCCCAAACGTCACACCCCAAGTCCCGTGAGTAGCCTTACCACACCTCACCTTACCACACCACACCTTACCACACCACACCACTTCAAAATATCTAGACCCTGGAAAGGGTCAATCTAGCCTAGTGGACATGACATCAATCCAAACCCTCCGTTAGCCAAGCCGTCCACGAGTTCCTGCAGAAGACTCGTTGACAAGAATGATGGTCACGCGGAGGAGGGCTCAGAACTGAGACATTAGCGTAACACTCGACGCCACCTCCACACTTGCCCCCAAACGAACCCATGAACCGTGAAGGGGCTAAGGCTTTGCTAAACTCGAAGAAGCACGGGAATGGTACGGATGGATGCACCATCCTAGGGCCCTCGTGACCAGGAAAGTCGGAATGCGGCGTAGCCGTCTTTGCGCGGCACAGAACCGTACGGCTGGGAGGGAGAAAGTAAGCAAGTAAGTAAGGAGGCGGTACTTGCATGCCTGGTACCTACGCATGTGTGGGATGTCATGATTAGCACGGAATGAGCGGCTGGGGGACTGCTGTGATGCGAATCAAGATACCGGTGATGTCGTTGGTGGCGCTTTGCGTATCACGGCTGACGAAATGATGGATGAAAATAGCAGTCAAGCACTCCGGGGCGACGGGATCTTGACGTCCCAACTCGACGGGTCGGTATCCAACCCGCCTGCAAGACATTGCGACGGCTAAGACGAGCACCTTGATCCATCGGGAACCGCTGCTGGCTGAAGTGATCCGTTCACCAACAGCTGTCACGGAAAAGCCGGAAGCCCGTGTCAACTTTCAAAGAAACGCCCGCAGAGGCATCCTCCTCGCCGGTTACTAATCTTATGTTCAACAACACAAATCACAAATACAAATCTCGACGAGCGATGGAAGAACTACCATGTAGCGCCAAACTTGTTAGAAATCCGGAGCACAACCGAGTAGTCAGCCCCCACGCCAGATTGCTGAGAGGAAATGACGAGGTGCTCGCGGTTGATTCACTTGGCATCCTCGTTGATTGAGTTTCCTGCATTAGCCGTAGAATACCAGGCTGAACTCCTGGAAGCAAATGGCGACATAGCGGTGACAGCACTCCGAAGGCCTTTTGATAGTCCGGTCGCGATTCGCGATGTAACGTTTTTCATAGTCTAATAAGCCCAAGCTCTGCATTTTACCCGCCAGCAGCCCGGTATCTTTTCCAACCCGATTGCTGAAGTCATCGCCGGGAATTTTTGACCGAGAAAGTTCCGTCCTCTTGAAGCGTAGATCAGTTGACCAAGGGTCTGACCGAGACCAAGCCACCACCTTAGGGTCAAGCGATGGGAGAACGGGACTGCCAGCTAGCGAGTTTCTTGGGCAAAGGTGTTGAGCCAAATGGGAACAACGTGGGAAGGCGGCCGTCTGCCTCCCCTGAGCTACTCCACAAGCTCCTCCCCAGAACGTGTAGCTGCAGCAAGCGCGCACAGACTGCGAGAGAGAATCGCTTTTCCTTAGCGCAAAGGCATTCGCGAGTGACCTTGCCCCTGCATTCCACCAGAGGACGATTTCAGACGTTGGGTTACATTATTGCGCGGCCGGCAGAGAGCGGGAGACGGGGTCTCTGGGTACGTTACCCTGCTGTGAGACACTGGCGATGGCCGGCTCTGCCGCTTCGCTGTAGGTGTGGTGAGAACGCGGGGAGGATTGTGATGTATCAGATCGCTTAGGCAAGGCAAGGCGCGGAAATGACCCGATGCAGCAAGACAGAAATAGCGGAAGGACCAGGGAAGAAAACCGTTGACGCGAAATATGGGTATTGCATTCCAGTTGGATCTAACATTTGTCGCAGGTCAAGGCGACTCACAGGCAAACCTCAGATGATCCTGTGAAATTAGGAGGGTCTGCTCATGCCAGTGCCTTAAGCGAGCCGCGATTGATCAATCACCACGGCTCTCAGCGGGCAAGGTCAGGCTAGGCGGCTCAGGGCTGACCACGTCGCAACCGAACTGGAGATAAGGCATGATCAATGTTTTGAGTTGGCTGCCGTCTTAGCGAGACCGTCTGCCGCGACGCCGTTGCAGGGGGACATCCGAAAATACACTGGGCGCGAAGGAATGCACTTCGATTGCAACGGACTTCGGCGCAATGCAGAACAACGAATATTTGGAAGTGTCCTGGAAAGGTAGGAGGGTGCTTGTCCGAGATAAGAACACAAAAACCAAGACCAAGGGTCAAGGGGACCAGAAATTCCACCTTTTGTCTCACAATACCATGCCTGACTTCGATGTCGTCGACTCGTGCGGCAATCCTCGGAAGAGGAGACAATTTGTAAAAATCAAGTGAACGAGCCAATCAAGAAACTACATGCAAGCCCTACGGGCGTCTTGTCTTCAAAGGCCGTTGAAGACAAGGATGAAGCAGGAATAGAATGCAAGGAACAGGCAGAAAAACGTGTCCCATGTGTTTGACAATGGATCAGTCGAAGCAAGGGAGAGGAGCCATGGCATGCCGTGCGCGCGCCGTGCCGTCCGAAAGCGAGCCGGCGCTGACCGCAGGCAGGAAGCCTCAGATTATCAAAGAAGTTGGTTGAGACTCGCTAGAAAGAATCACTCGCTAACAAGAAGCGTGAAACGAAGGAGGCTCACCTTCGGGATGGCCCCACTGCGTTGGAACTCGCAATTCAGTGCATAACCCAATCTCACCATGGCAAGACGACACAGGCCCGGGAGCTCAGGTTCAGGTCTGTCATTGTTGGCGGCCATGTCATCATGCAACTCGACCAACACACCATCGCTGAACCACTCGAGCCCAAAACGGTTGGCTCCTTCGGCCGTGTCTTCGCTTCGGGTTAGGCATCGGACTTGCTAGAACTCAGGCTCTATTTTGTTCCGATTTGGCTCAAGGCTAGCGAGTTTTGCGGTTAGAGCTGCTTCAAAGCAAGGATATGAGGAATCCAAAGGTGAGGGGTTACGTACCCAGTTGGGGAGAGGAAAGGAAAAGAAAAAAGATTTTTTTCATCTGAGTAAGCTTTGGAACTCGATCGAGGGTGTGAGATTACGAGCGCTAGCGGCTATTTCTGTGAGGCTATTTAGCGATCATGCTGCAATAGGCTTAAAGTATTTCGATCATCAGCCTGCTGCCATGGCTGACTCCCTAGACTCCGCCGAGGAATTATCCTGGGGTATGGGTATCTCTTGGCGTTCGATATAGCCAGAATCGGGTACTCGCGGTGGAGTCGTGTGAACTGTCAATTTACAAGGGGCAGGGAGAGTTTTCTTAGAAACAAAGAAGGAAAGGAAGAAGGAAAGAAGTTTTTGATGGCCTCGATTAAGTCAGATCATCCATCATATGGAGAAGCGAATGAGATCCTCTATCCCGACCACCACCAGAGGAACAGCCTAAGTTCGCCAAGGTCAGGCTGTGCAGGCCCTTGTGCTCCTTCCAGTCGTGACTGGCTGGCTGTCTCTCCGGCCCAATTTGCCTGCTGACTTGCATATGCCATTCTGCGACATTGGCGACCCTTGGACGAACCACTCCTGAACGCAAGGTATAATGAGAAGGGAACTAACAAAGGTGTTTAATTGCTCGTATTAGGTATAGGTAGCACCTAGGTAGTCTGGCCCGAACGCCTGCTGGCTTCGATGTTCATCGTAATGCCGATGACGATCCTATGGCGATTTCGCGAGCCGCTCGCTTGGGTTTTGCTTTTGCGGCCCCTCAGGTCCAGAGTTAAGCCGGCGCCAGTGACAGCTCCGAAGCCCTAGATAAGGTACGACGCTTCTCGTCGCTAGCGTCCGTGTATTTGTCTCGTTGGAATTTTGGTGACGACTTGTCTCGGCCCTTGTCCGTCCTCGCTTCAAGACCGCCACATCGTCGCTGCACGGGCGTTTTCAGCAATAGGGGCTTACATAGGTTCACGAGCCCCTACCCACCTGCAAACTACTACCGACCATCACCGGATGGCTTGGTGTGGAGGGTGAGGTGATAGGTGAGCCCACCATCAGATCCTCGTAGCCCAACCGACAAGCCCCGCATGATCTCAATGTCGAGGCCTTTTGCGGCTTGAAGCCCTGATCTCTCTCCCCGTGTGTGTCTTTGTGAATCTGCCATGTCCGCTACACAGGGTAGCGGGTAGTAAGTTTCTTCGGACAAGTGCAGCTGAGCATCCATTATGCTGGGACAGTTGCCGCGTTCGTGGCTTAGGGGAAACTTTTCCCCTTGAGCACGTCCCATCATCTCGTTGGGGAATCAACGATGTTTGCCCAATACCGCCGAGATCAGCAAGCTGCTACTACGCTCTGCTTTCCCATTAACTCAGTAGAAGCCGTAATAAGCTGCCTGCCACTTGAACACAGATTACGATTTTAGGTTTATTGGGCTGACCGAGTCCGGAACAGAGAGGTCGCGTTCGCGTACAGAGGAAAAGCGGCAAATGGCCAACGACAATAGGGAGCTCCCTATTTCCCGAGTGGTCAATGCGCCCCACCAGAGGTGGTCGTGGTTGTGGGCATTATCCGTGCGCAACTACGAAGCGCATTATCGATTTTGGTTGATGGGAAGGTAAAATGCTGATCAAGCTCGATCCACCTCCAAGTCCAGCAGTCGACCAGCTACTTTAAGGTTTTTGATGCCAGACCGGGCGTAGTTCTAGACCTACAAGCCTGATGAAGCTACCGTATTCTCAGCACATGTACGACGGTCACCAAGCCCTCAACCCTCGGCAATGTGACAGCTTCCTGTTTTGTCGATAGAACCGGGAGGGATCTTGGCCGATTTTAGCCAAGAAAAACAAAATGTTGCAGCCATCTGAGATTGACAGGCCTCGCGTCAAGAAGCTGCGGTGTCTCCGCCGTTGTGATTCGCCCGTGTTGATAGCATAGTATTGGGAGTTATTGTGGTTCTGCACATCCATGAGTGCCACTGTGATAGCGGTTGCTATTTTGGACCGAGCTGGGAGGACAACCCGTAGGATTCGGATCCCGTTGTAAGGCGAATGCCGCTCCTCAACCATCCTAAGCATGTAATCGACTTATCGCATAAGCAAATTAGTTGTAGACAGGGACTTCGGGCCAAGTTTTAACTTGACTCACTGCATCGCTTCCTACTTGATGCCGTTGGGGAGCTTATTCCATAGAGCGTTAGCCTGAGTTTGCCTCGTATGCCTGCGGTTGACGATAAGGTTTGGCGCTGCATGGTGCTGGCGAATAGTCGATCCCACGCTAGAAGACGATTGGCCTGGCCCTGCATCTCTACCCCGTCGTTCGTCGATCCCGCCCCAAACTGCTATGTACGTACACAGTCGCCTACGGTCTGGAGGC
Source organism: Microcera coccophila (assembly GCA_024112705.1). NCBI lineage: Eukaryota > Fungi > Ascomycota > Sordariomycetes > Hypocreales > Nectriaceae > Microcera > Microcera coccophila. Next base: position 9,280 of record JAMYIC010000331.1, on the reverse strand, counting down.
GGGGTGCTCTCGTTCAATAGGGCAATTTCCTGATCTCGCCAGATCGCAATGCAAAATTTTAGGGTCAGTATCGCGTAGTGCGTCGAGTGATTGGTTTCCCTTGACGCTCACAACAGCTCTACGGCTGAGATCTGTTGTCGGACACAGTGCTTCGAGTGTCAAATCCGGTAGCACAGAGGCCCTGCAAAAGATCGTTTCAGGCAATTGTTAGCCCGGCAAGAAAGACATTATCGTTGGCACTACGCATGGTTCGAGTCCGACTCTGATGCTGCCGCACTCTCATGCTTCAATGTCGCATAACGACAATTCAGGTCGAGCTCAAATCGAAACACTCTGTCGCAGTAATGTTACATAGGTTCTGATGAATGAAGGCGAAAACCGAGAATGGCGTCCCCAACTCCGCGCCGCGGCTCCCGCTTCGAAATTTACGGATGGTGGGTGGACGAGTGGCAATACAAGCGTGATACTGTCGCGGAACCCGTGCGCGCTGAAGGGATTGGTGCAGATGGCCGGATGGTCAGATGGCCCAAATTAAGTGTTGAAGAGGGTGTGGTGCAGAGATGGTCGGTTGATTGAGTTGCCTGCTGCTCCCCTGACCCCGCTTCAGAAGCAGGCGCGAGCAAAAGAGGAAAGGCCATTCTGGCAGCGTCCACTCAAATCATCACCATCTGGCTCTTAGCTCTGGAGTAGACATGGCGATATGCAGCTTCGCCTCCTCCAGAACTCCAGACCTGGGGTAAGTTGCATGCAGTTGCCCAGCGAAACGTCAAAGGCTCGGTGGCTTGCGGGTTCCTGCCATCGATTATCATCCTCTCAATGCCAAGCACTGTGACGAGTTAGCTCGAACCTAGCTCGGACTGTGATATCACCCGTTTGAACCCGTAATCAGGGTGTGGTTTAGTGCTCATATTCCGATGTCTCAATTGCAACGCCCTCTCTCAAGCAAGGACGCAAGGAAGCGAAGCCAAAGGGTTGTTCAGATCCCTGAACGCTGAATTAATTCTGTAGATGTACCAACGCATTGCCATCAGGGTAATTATCCATGGCAGCCCGGAGTGGCAAGTAAACAGAAAAATTCTCCCCCCTACCTGATAACACCACCACGGTGGAAACTAGGGTCCTCCTATGTTTGCTGCGTCACTGATCTTCCTCGTAGATTATCCCCAGTAGGACTCCTTCGGCTGATGAAGCTTGTCAGTTTCCACCGGGTCTGGACCCTTCACCCTCGTCAACATGTTCAGTCCTCAGTGTAACGGTCGCCCCCGGGGCCCTTAGCACGAGCATGGGGGGGCTGGTGATGATGGAAGCATTGTTTTACATTAGCCTGTCGGGTTGGGGCGCAGGACGGCATCCAATAACACGATGCATTCTTTGCAGGAGGCAGAACGTCGCACTGCAGCTCTAGGCGTTTTGGTCTATCCCTCTCGGTATGTTTCCTGAGGAGGCCCCACAACCAGGAGCGAGCGTACTTGGAGACAAGATGCAGATCGGCCATGTACTTGCAAGAGAGATGGCGCCACCTTGCCTGCCAACGCTTGTTATCAACTTTGCGATATGCCGGGGCTGGGGAGTGTGCGTCTTCTCCTGGACAGCGACAAGCAGATTGCAGAGCCATTTCGAGTTGTGGAGTTGGAGACTGGTATGAATTAAATCAGAACTCTGATTTTTCGATAAGGCTCGACTGCGCTGTGGGGACGACGACTCAGTGTCCGCATCTTTTTATCCGCCTGCTCACTGGATGGACTGCATGAATGCGTATTGGGCATAGAATTCGCGACTTGACCATTGTAGGCTAAGAACACACTTAGCCATGACCGTGCGCCTAATACGTGGGAGAAGCTTTCATGGGCGAAAAGCTAGAGTGGAGATGAGAATGCCAGCTTAGCTGTAGGCAGGCTAGTGCATGGACAGAAGGAGACCAGTCCAAATGCATCACAACTTTCTGTTGTTTGGTCTCAGGCCCTTTAGCCTCAGACTGTCGGGCGCTACCTGGGGTGTGGATTTGTGGTGCCGGGTACCTCAACCGACGAACGCTACGCATCGAGTCTTTGTTCCTAACGGCTACCTTCGTTGTAGCTGAACGCTGAGAGGAGTGATCAAAGAGAAAGCATTAAATCGACACATACCTATGCTGTGGGAAAATAGTGCTCAGCTTAGTGAACGCCCACGAAGCAGCCCACAGACCAGCGGACCTCGCACCGCAGAGATGCAGCGCCCTAAAAGTTCGCCCAGAGCGACACACCCACTTGCACTGTCAAGGACAGAGTCGTGCAGACTTGCACAGGCGAGGGAGGCAAAAGTCTGCCCACCACCGATGTCGCTATGGTGCCTATCAGGCCAGTCCGAAATCTCGGCCGACGCCCTGACGGTGGAAACCGGGACACTCTCCTGAGATGCTTCCACAAGCTACGTCTGAGTCACCTCATTGACCTGGAAATGGGTGAGTCGTCGTGGGCCATAGCAGATCAGAGAAGGGAAGAGAATTTTTTTTTTCACCAGGGAGCTCGTCGACCCGCCAGGCTACCTAGCGACATCACACGCCAGCGTCTGTCTGTCCGTCGGCCTGTCCTGCCGCCCGCTGCTCGGCTGGAA
>JAMYIC010000330.1:0-29255 GCA_024112705.1 Microcera coccophila | reverse complement strand
CTCCGCATGCTCACCTCGGTCACTCCCCGATCGATCAGACCGGCCATGCGTGCGTGCGGAGCGCGAGATGGCTTATCAGGCACGTCGTATCTCGGTGTGCTGCTGGGACATGGACGTCGTACTCTGGGAGCGCAGCATGGGCGTCTCCTCCCCCAGCCCCGCCCTTGCGTCGCGTCCACGGTCTGGAAGACTTGGGCCGTGATCCCGTGAGCTGTGGAAGGCATTTGCCCTCGCGAGGTACTGGGAATCAAGAATCTCGGGCGCAAAGGATAGTGGAAGTGCATCGCATCGCATAGCATCGCGTATCATACCATACCTACAAGTCTCCATGATCAACATGAGTACGCTGCGGCCTGTACGGGTCTCCAACGCCAATGGCCAGAAACCACCGAGACAGGCAGGCTGGAAGCTCCCCCAAGCGCGGTCAAGCCCAATAGCGCTCCTCCAAGACCACATCCAGCCTTCCCTAAGTGCCCAACGGGGGACAAATGCTGGCTGCGTGTCTCACCTGAGAACGTGTGCTTTGTGTTTACCTTGGGAGAGCGCGTCAGTCGTGCTGCAGTTCCCGCCCCAGGGTCTCAAGCCGGCCGCGTTACGGGCCGCCGCTACAGTGGCCTAGCCAACTCTCGTAGTCTATCACAATTGAAGGATCGATTGGGCAGCGAGGGTTCTTGAATCGATCATGACCCGTAAATCTTGAAATGGCCCAGGTGTCGTCTGATCCAAAATGGTAACCTCCTGATGGATGGCCGTAGTCTAGGTATCTATGGTAGGACACGGACGCTGTATTTCTCCCCGCACAAGTCGATCCATCTGACCAAGAAATATCATAGATTTCGTGCCATCATAACGCTACATGTCCGATTAGGAAATAGCCGAAGGTGCGGAAGAACAGCCCCCTCCTAGTGCGAACACGATCGAGCTTCTGCCGTTGCTACACAGCCATGCCGTCGTTTCGAATATATGGCAAGGCACGCAGGTACACTACTTGTTCTTCTTACCGGTACCAGCACCATCGCCGGGCGGATCGTACTTCTCTTTCCAGATCCTAGTTTGTCTGAAGTCAGCGTGTGCCTTGCGAATGGTTGCAGTCGAGCCTGAGCGGCTCGATCCTGGGCCCTGTAATGGGCGAGGCGAAGTCGTGATGGGGCTACTGGAGACCGGGAAGCCTTGACGATCCATAGAGATCTCGAGTAGGCCATCAAGGTCGATACGATGCACAGACGCCCAAACATCAGACAATCGCAGAGGCGATCGCGGGGACGAGACAAAAGGGGCCATGCTGACTTACCATGAGTTCCCCAACGTCTTGTTTCCAGCCTTCTCGGCCAGTCGATAGTACCGGGCTGCGGCAAACTGTTGAAAGAGGACATGATATCAGCTTCATGTGACAAATCAAGGTTAAAGGGTGGGGGCACCGCTGCAGCAACCCCAACGACACTGCTGATTCGTGAAGCTCTCGAAGCCCAACATTCCTATCCGTTAGGCATCAAGCAAGGGGCCACGAGGTAGCAGGCCTCATTTTTGAGGGCCCGCCTGAGCCTTGTTCCACCCAGCTGGGCTTCATCGAGACTTCGCACCTCTACCAGTATAACCTCTCAGCCACTCCGGGATTACGTACCTTGTCCTTCTTGCATCCGAATCCTTCCACATAGCACCAAGCCACCTCGTTCATGGCGTCTGTTGCAGTCAGCCAAAGCAGCCTCTGTCGGGCATCTTAAATTACTCACCCGAGTCTCCCAGATTTGCCGCAGTTTCATAGTACTGCCATCCGTTCCGTCAGCCGGCCTCATTACGAGCATCTTCCAGGCTTGGCGCATTCGCGAGCAGCCGATTGACGCACTCACCTGCTTGGCCGCATATGCGTCCTTGTCGATCCCCCAGCCGTGGCGGAAACAGTTGGCCAACTCAAAGATGGCCAAGACCAGCTCGCCCTTCGCAGCTCCCCCTTTCTTTAGACCCGCATGAAGAGCCAGTTGCTCGATCGACGCGGCGTTAGACGCTGCGGCCGTGAGATAACGGACGGCAGCAGCAGGGTCCGGAGAGCAACCCCATCCATGCCTAGATACGTGCAAGACAGTGGTCAGTATCTAGGCAAATCGTAACGGCTGTCGACGTAACAATTAGAACATCTCGACATGCTCCGTGTTAGAGGCAGGCGAGGTTTCCTCCATAAGCCCCGCCTTGCTTTTCAAATCAAGTCACAAGGAGACTTGCTGAGATATTGCTCACCTCAATGCCAATCCATATAATACCTGGCTAAGTGCATTGTTAGGGCCTCTAGGGTCGGCCAACTTTCCAAACATTGCAGTTGACCTCTCCAAATCTCCTTCTTCATGTAGCCGAATGGCCTCCTGGATATCAGCATCGATGGCTTTTGAAGAAACCGCCTTGGTCTGGCCTTGCGGTGAACCTGGCTGGTTTTCCAGGCTCATCTCCGGAACATTTTCGACTACCGGCGTCGCCGGCGTGGTAGGTCTACTCTTGGCAAGATCACTCTGACTTGCCAACAACGTGGCTCGCTTTTCCCACTGCGACTCCTCAGTATCTTTGTCTTTGGGGTCGGCAGGTTGAACGATCTCGGGGAGGTTCTCGGGGACGTGGTCGGACGTCTCAGGGGTACGACTAAGATGCAGACGTTGCGACAGGCGTCGGCCCTCTTTCTTAGAGCTCTGGCTGGTCTGAGATGATTCGGAGACGCTTCGCGAACGGTTGGATCGGAAGACGTCAAGGCTATGTCGCGACTTTCGAGCTTCTTTGGGAGACAATAGCTTATCGTTTGTATCGGTTGGACCAGACGGAGGGTAAATGATCTCCTGAGTGGTCGTGTCTGATCGGATAATCCTGAACTCTGGCGCATCCAGCCTACTCATCGCATCCGCTTCAGCAGAGTCTCCTTTGGCCAAGTCATCCTTCTTTTTGAGGAAGTCGCGTAACCCCATGGTGCTTGTCTATCGTCTGGCAAATCCGATATCGATCAAAGACTGTTGATGTTTCGAAAGGACAGGCGCGTATATTGTGGCTTCTGTTTCTATTCGACGTATAACCAACTGAGTTTCTTCCGATTGGAGAGTCGTCAGCTCCCACTGATCGGCTGGGGCTGAGTCGAGCGGCGGTCCGAGTGTGACACCCAAATAGGGCATCCAAGCTGATGTTGCTGTTGATCTATGTGTCGTGTCTCTTCATGGGTTCCCAGCTTGTCAGAAAGGCCTCACAATGGCAAGGATGCTCAGGAATCGTAGATTGGCCCAAGCGATGGGAAGCGAAATCCAATGGATGTATGGAAATCATCGTATCGGGCTGACTGGCTATGTTTAGCGCAGATCTGCCTTCGTTTGATTACCTTGGTGAGGGGCATCATCCTCTTCCGGCTCTATTTTACCAAATACCCCGCCCGCTTCCGCTAAAAGAATAGGATGTCCTTGTCCGGTAGCGTTCGCAGCAATCGACCTCATCAAGATATGGGTCCATAGTTCAGAGGCAACACGAGTCCAATGGAAACCTTTGATTTCTAAACCCAATAGGCACGTTGAATATCTGTATTTTCTTGTTCTTCACTAATGCTGTTCTTGTTCGTTCGTTTGTCCTCTATTCTATCTCATCATCTTTGTTTCTCTACCTTCTTCGTTTTCTTCTCGCCTCGTTGCGAACGGGGTATCTCAAGTAAGCATCCTTTGGTCCCATCCATCTTCCCTCAAAGCAAACAACTTTGCGGGGAAACTTAACGTGGGCGTCATGGCCTGGGTGTTCTTCTTCCCTTTCTTCATGCGATCAGGACTACAGTGCAGGAAGAAAACACGCTTGAGGTGTTAATTCTCCGTCTGAAATCACATGGCGGTGATGGTCAGCTAAAGCGAGATAAATTCCTTGCGATCCTCGAAGTCCGAGTCATCAGACTCTGCCTCGATGAGCTCGGCCACTTCATCTGAATCCACGTCGTCCGAGTCTGGTGCCTCATCGTCACTTGAGACGTCCTCCATAGTGTCGTTTGCTTGGTTGCGAAGGACGCTTGCCCTCTCACGATGCAACAGTTTACATCCCTTATTCTTACACATGCCGGTATTGCTAAAGTCAGGACACTCGAAGACATGCCGCTCTCTGCAGTCTGCTCCTTTCTCGCAATACCCGCGTAATCCAAAGGCTCGGCAGACGGGGGCACTAGGAGGCGCTTGAGAGTGAGTATAGGGACAGTCGGGCTTTGCGCAGTGCCCCTTGGCGAAATGCAGGCAATTGGGGATACGCTCGGGAGTCATGTCATGGGAAAGATCACAAGACTCGCCGTTTACGCATGTTCTGCCTTCTTTTAGATAGTCCTTACACAATGCTACTTTGTTAGGGTCGTGAACGTAACGGCATCGGGGCCCCTTGGGGCATGAACCTAGAGAGTGCCGTTAGTAATGTCCACCAAGTGACCAAGTGTCCTGCCGCGCTGGGCGACTCTTCTAAGGAGTGCTGGGTTGGGGGGTAGATTACCAGTCGTTGAGAAGATCTTGCACGGCTCGTTGATCTTCTTGACCATGCCAGATCGCCTGGTTGTGGTCAGCAGGTTCGTTGGTCTAGATAAATCGGCATACCGCTGGTCGTTGATGATGCGCTCCGCAACGAGGTTTCCAGTTTTAGTCCTGTGAAATTTGACACCGGCAACAAGAGCAGTTTTTGGTGTTCGAAACGACGTGTTAAAGGCATCTTGCTTTTGTGAGTTACATTGAAGTTTTCAGGGTTTGGTCCAAAAGCGTACCCGGAAGCTTCGTAAGTTTCTTGCCACCATCGAGAACATGAAACTGAATTCCTTCTATAGTGATCATATTCGTGCCTGTGCTTGAAGTCGGGTTAGTGGGGGCACCAGGGGCCGTGGGCTGGTGCTTCAGAAACTCGTTAATCTGAGCCTGTTCGCGATGTTGCCGACTACTAAGCTTTCGTCGCCTTGTCTCCTCGATCGCCTTCGCTCGATTTTGAGTATCTTTTTCGTACACGTTCGCGTTGATCAGTTGTCGATGACGATCGTTCCGAGCTACCCATCCCGTCGGCGTGTTGGAGCCGTCGCTTCCTGATTGACTTTGCGGACTGTTTGGGGCGTTGAGTTGCAAAGTACGATGATGATGAACTAGCGGTCGTCCAGCCCGGTGACCTCGAGGCGCGTATGGTGCGTGTCGGTAGGTATTTTCTAAACGAGGGGTAAGACGGAAAAGACCTTGTCTATATGCAAGACGAACGTACGGCGATGATGGGGTACGTTGTTATTTGTGAAGAGCCGCTGCCCCTGCTGCTGGTTTCTGTGTCGGTTGATCTGGCCTACGACATCTTGAGTTTAATCCCATTATCAAGAATGATTGGTACGAACCTGCAAGTTGACCGATCCGAGCCAAGAGCTCCTGTTCTTCACTTGACATTTCGCAGATGTTTGACCGAAAAAGAGAACAAAAACGCGGGGATGAGGCTGATGCATAGATAGCCTCGCGGGTTTTCAATAGTAAAACGAGGCGGCTAGTCACAACGATATCAATCGAAAAGGTGAAAAGTTCAAGTATCAGGGACGTGTTACACCCAAAGTAGGCAGAAGGCTTTCCGCATCATTGAGAAAAGGCCATTAGTCATCACATTTGCTTCAGTCTATTGGTCATTCAACGCAAGGCTGAGCTTTCGGTCAACAACAGACTGAAACTCAACACCATTTACCAAACCACCACCCAGCATCAGAGCTCCTAAAGCGTTCAAACTCTTCACTTCTGCAAACCTTCAATTGGCCTACGATATTTGTCTGCTATCACTTTGGGAGATAATCCTTTGATCAGATTAGCAGCAAATAAGCACACTGGCGCCCTTGTGAACATGGCCCTGTGGGAGTTATTGGACCAGGAGGCTGAGACAGAACTTCACAAGACTCGTCTCCTTAACGTGGAAGAAAAACCCTTCAAACGCATCACCAAGCGCCTCAATTCTTTGACCGTCTCGTCTTCCGCAGTCGAACCGCCAAAGGACGGCCGAACCAGTAACGCCAAACTAGAGCAACTGAACGAAGATCTGACCCTCGACTTCGCTGCTTTCGATAGCGCTATCACACGATTGCAATTTCTCCATCACGCCAACGCGCGAGAGCGCGAACGTTACGCAGCCGATCAACATCGTATTCTTGCTGAGTGTCAATCCGTCCGACAAAACAATGCACAACTTCGCGAACAGTTGGAGGGCGCACAAGCTACTCTGACGCAGCGCAAGAAGTTTGATGAGTTGGCTGAGAAAATCACATCGAATAGGCTACTGAGACCTCGGGAAGACCAAATTGCCAACTTAGCAAAGCTTGAAGAGGAATGCAGGGAGTTAGAGCGCGAGAGCGAGACCTACAGTGAGACCTGGCGAGATAGGAGAGAGCAGTTTAATAGGATCATGGAGGAGGGCATGATGTTGAGACGGCAGATTCGCGACGAGAAGGAGGAGGTCGACAGACGAGAAGGCATGAATGAAGGCGACGAGGATGATACCGAAGTGGATAAGAGTGGCCAAACCCCAGCGAATGAACCGAGCGGCAATGCCACACCACATGTAGATGGTGACAGCCAGCTGAAAGCGGACGGTGACGCTGGTACACCTCGTCCAGGCACTTCAAATGGAGGAAGAACGCCATCGAGGGAAACACCAGGACCGGACACCCTACGACCACTACTAGATGGAGGTTCGCTGTCACAAAATGGAAGTCAAGTGCCGAGTCGAGATGTTTCCCCCATGCCTCCAGCAGAGGATGTTGAGATGGATGATGGGGAAGGCCCAGAGAAGACGAAAGAAGACGGCAATGCCACCCCTTTGGTTACCGTACATCCGCCAGAGAACGACGATAAGATGGAGGTGGACAATTGAGTTAAGCATCTGACGCCGAGGTGTCGGCGATATATCGCCCCTTATAATAATTCAAGATACCCTCGTAGAGCAAGATTTACTAGGCTAGTTTATTTAACATCCTTGACTATTCTGTATTGTGGTGGGTGTTTTCTCTCGCTCTACACATGTTCTTTTATTCCTACTTTCAAGACCCTAAGAGGTACCATTCTGCTTTGCCTTGGCCCTTGCCAGAATCTCCTTCGCCTGCTCCATCTCCGGCGCAGGCGCGCCACTCTCCTCTCTAAGCGCAATCTGTTCCTCCAACTTAGCAACAGCATCGGCGATCCTCTGCTTTAATGGCTCAAACACTGCCTTCGTCTGCTCAATTGCGAGTTGCTACATCAAAGACTCATTAGCAACATATCCCCAAGCCGACGATTAGACAACTTACATGTTGCTTGAGCATGAACTCTCCGTTGCCATCCTCATTGCCCTGACCACTCTCAATCTTCTGCTTGAGAGTTTTAATCTGGGCTTCTTGGTCTGCCAGCTCCTTGTGGTAGGAAGCCTCTTCTTTTAACAACCGGTTGACGGAGCTAGTTGCGATCGCGAGCTGAGACGGTGGAGGCATGTTGATCGAAGAGGAGCAGTAGGGGGAGTGGTGGAACGACGAAGATACGATAGATTTTCGAAGGATGGTCGGCTTCCGCGGGTCTCTCAGGGGGCTTTTATAGCTGATCTTCGCAGGTGAAGCCTAGGAGGATCGTTATATGAAAGGTTGATGCCTATAGAAATGATCTCATTTGTTTGGCGTGGGGTCAAGATGGCGGGGCAATATTTTCGACGACGACGACGCGACAAGCCGCGTCTGGCCTTGTCACGGGAACTGTAAAGAGCAACACAATACGTCTTGCGCAAGCTTAGTTCACGTGTTTCGCTCCTCTGCGTCTCGACATAGTTATAAATATCGCCAACTTTCAATTCGCTCGCCTGAGAAACCTTCTCCGATATGAATAAGAAACCCTCCTCTACCTAAGAGAAAACATGCAAAACACACAGTTCCACCACTCCGGTTTTCCTATCCATGACCCGGATTCCACATCTGGTATCTCCCTGAACGCCGGCAACGCCATGTGGGCGGGCTCGACAACCATCTGCCCGAGAATGCACGAACCCAGTACTTTACATGATCCAACATGCCGCCATTTGAACCCGTCATTAAGTCTCAACATTCTAGAAACGTTCCACATGATATCAGGCCGAAACAGCGACTGCTGGGGCGCTAACTGCGGTGGATTCTGGCTCGTTTTCTTCAGAGATGCCACCGCCGGCTTCTCTCTCAGCCCAATCTCCCCAGAGGCCTCGCTTGCCTCTTATCCGAATAGGATCTCCAAGCCCTGACCCTTGTTCAACCTTGATAGCGTCCTTGGTGGCGAGGACCAAACACTCAAAGAACATCTTTGTAGCCTCAGCCTTGGTAGTTCGCTGCTCGGGCAGGAGATCCTGGAAGACAACCGATGTGTTCCTTCGCTTTCCGGGACTGTCGGCAGCCTCAGGACCAAACAGGTCACGGAGAATATGAACGGCATGCTTAGTGCCGATCGAGACTGGTCCGCTATCGGCAGGATGAACCAACGGAGCGGTTGTCTCGTCAAACGCGGGCATCGGGCTTCCAATCTCTCGCTCCGTATGCTCCTCTTCAAAGGGCATCATGCCATCATCAGCGGGAATGTCCAGCATAGTTCCCTCGCCGACTCCGCTTTGTTCATCGAGAAGGTCTCCCACGATGCCCAGGTTCGTATCCTCCCCTAGTTCCAGACGCGGTGATTTCGAGGCGCCCTGGTCACTCTCAACATCGGCAATTCCGCTGTCACGTTTCCTCTTGAGCTCGTTAAATCCACGCACAGCATCCAGCGAGAGGATACCACGGAGTTCAGGCGCCCAGGCTGAGCTTCTTCCTTCCATTATGATTGACGAAACAAAACCGCCGCTCTTCTGCATATCCATCAAGGCCAGCAAAAATGGGTCTCGCGGAAGGAATGATGCGGCTTTGATGATGTTGTCACGATTCGCTTGTTGTTGCTTAATGTGATTGCTCGACAGAGCAATTTCCTCGTCAGGAGTCAAGATCTTTTGCCTCCGAGCTCGTTGAGCGGGTCGCCGAACTAGTGTGTGCTCCGTATCCTCGTCAGGCTCGTAGAGGTCCGTCTGGTGATGTTGGACGTACTCAGCCTCGACTTCCTTAGCTAGGTCCTCATCGATATCGGAAAGTGGCGATTCTGAGATTCTAGCACGACTGATATCAGGGAGGGGCGTCATCTCGGGCATCACAGACTGGTCCGCGATGTTGAACCCAAACTCATCGCCACCCATTGGGATATCTCCCTCCACATCCACAATCGCCACACCATCATCGCCAGCACCGAATTCCATGGCTGTGTCCTCGCCAGCCGCGCCCTCCTTTTGCTGGGGCACTAAATCCAACTCACTGAACACGTCATCTTCCACTGGACGCGCTTCAGGAGCATCTCGGCCCGCTTCAATGCTCAGACTCGGTCCCTCATCGATATCCAGTCCAAAGTCCAATTCGAGCTCGTCATCGTCTATAGGCGCTAGTGCCTCGTCATCCAGACCCAAATTGCCGTGAAGGAACTGGCTGTTGTCGAAATCTTCCTGCAAATTGATGTCTCTCTGGCTGACGCGTCCCTTTCGACCAACTGGGGTCGCTGTCACGTCCTCTACCTGGGATAAGAGCCAGGAAGCATCTGGGGGCGGAGGTAGTTCGAAGTTATCATAGGGAGTAATGCGATCGGGAAGCAGGAGAGCTTCACGGTTGGGGATCTGTAGGTTGACAGCCATGTCATTGTTTCCACTGGATCGGAAGGCCTGGGAAAGGTTAGCAATTGTGTCTCACGCGTACTAACACGGGGCACACACCATTTTAATCTTCATCATAGCTTCATTACAATCGTCGAGCAAGTAACGCGTCTTGCGCTGATATATCCTCACAACACCCAGCAAAAGCTGTCCACTCAGTCGCAGGGCCATTGGCGCCTGATTAGGCGTGATGATGGCCTCTACGCTGTCGGTGACATTTGATTGTAGAATGTGATTCTTGGACAGTTTGCGCTCCAGGTTGGCGGACAGCCAGACGCGGGCGAGCGGCCCGCTCTTCTGGAGAAGAGTCTCGGAGTAGAACATGATGCTATCGCGCGATGACGCGATGCACAAGAGAGAAAAAGCCGAAGGTTGTAGCGACAATTAGTAAGGTGAATGAGCGCGTTGTTCGCGTTTATGACGATAGCTTGGAGGGGAAGAAAGGCTCGGTGCGGTCGGGCGAGGTTGAAGTGGGTAAACACACGAGCAGGGGGCGCGTCCAGTAGGTAGGTGGGTTAAGTGGTAAACAAGCGCACTGAAGGGATTGCTCCAAGTTACGCGCGAATACAGCAGCGCAAACTCATACACTTAAGAAATATATCGCCCGAGGCGAATATTCCTATAGCGACGAGCGATAAAAGCCGGTGACGACGAGAGCAATAAGCTTCGGAGGTGGAATGTCGCGACGTTGGGAGGGAAATTTGAGGTTGAAGCCTGGACCTAGCGGCTAGAAGGGGAGCGGCCTGGCCTTTCAACCATTCAACCAGCGGAGGAAATGGCGTGGCTGGGGATCGTGGCTCACCTCCAAGTTTAGTCACATCTGGTTGGCTCGTGCTTGGAGATGATCGAGCCCCGTTGCCGGAAAAAGTCAAGATCCGGCTGCTAAGGCGTCTAGGTACCGCGAGGCTAGCCAGAGTCAACGGTGTCAATGGGAACTGTCAAATTTGAAAGACAAAGTAGCAAGCTAGACTTTGAGACTGCCCTGTACTTCATACGAGAATACTCTGCCTAGGGTATTTCGTTTTAAATGTTCTGGTCAGAGCGCATCAACTACAAAATACTGGATGCCATCTTTGCTCTGTCTAGTGTCTATGGAATGCTGAAATGGTTTCAACTCGGTTCATCACACCACCAAAAACAATATGACAGTATTATCATCGAGTGAGGTTCTTTTATTTCGCCACAGCGATGGCTTTGGCACTTTCGCAGTCCTGCCAAGTCCGAGACTTAGCTCCCCTCAGCGCTCCAGTGCTACCAACACATCTGAAGGCTGGCGCGCACGAATATACGAGCAAACGTCATGCATATGTATACACGGTTGCGAACATCGCTTCCCCTGTACAATCTCCAAAAGTCTAGCCCAAATCAACGACGGGGAAACGAAGCCTGCATGCCCACGGAGCCCCGAGCCCGGAATCGGTGCGCTGCTCTATCTACGGGGCTTGGCAATCCGGCCAGTGGGAAGGCCAGAGGGGCCTGGAGGCTTGAAGGACCTGCAGCCCCTGGCAGCCCTCGTCTGGGGCGCCTGGAAATGTACTAGCCTGGCCCTCCTCATCAAGACAGCTAGACTCCCATAACTCTAATGCTGCGTCCACATGGTCGTTGTCGTTCCATTCCTTCAACTTTTTCCCGTCGCCGACCAATTTGAACGAGAATCCGTGTCCTTGTGACTCGGCTCGTCCTTGATTCAGACCGGCGTTGTTTTGACCTGGCTTCATTCTTTTAGACTCCCTTTTCCTCTGCGACTCGGCGCATTCGTTTCATCCTTGTCGACTATACCCCGGATTTCCCATGATCTCCGTACTTCGACTTTCACGACTGTGACATAGCCATCCTCACGCTCGCGACGATGCAGCTGCCATGGCAAGGGCAGGATGGTTCTGTGAAGGACAGTCTTCTGCCTACAACAAATGTCCCACACATCACGGGTTTGGTAGCTGAAACCCGGGACGAGAACCCGTCCACGAGACCATCTCGCCATGCTCGCACAACTTCTGCGCACGCTCGGGTAAGGTGCAATCAGTATCCTTATTCTCTGTTTATTTGTGCTAATACAGTACTTAGAGCGTCGCGGATAGGTTTTCTTACATGACCCCGAGCGAAGCGGCAGCCAACCTGCGAACCTCCTTGGTACATGGCCTTACCCCTAACGAGGCCCTCACTCGGCTGGGCGACTATGGCCCGAACGAGATCCCACACGAACCGCCCGAGCCGCTGTGGCTTCGATTTGTGAAACAATTTCAAGAGCCATTGATCGTGCTTCTCTTAGTTTCTGCCGGAACATCGTTGCTACTAGGAAATATGGACGATGCTGTGAGCATCACCGTGGCTGTTACAATCGTGGTTACTGTGGGATTCGTTCAGGAATATCGATCGGAAAAGTCCATCGAGGCCCTCAACCACCTAGTACCAAACCACGCTCACTTGGTTCGGGGCCGGGCCGCCAAAGCATCCCCTGTTATTCCGTCGCCCTCATCTTGGCCTGCAGGGCCTGGCGCGAGCAGCGACCAGGATAACGCTTCCGGCGCAGTCACCCCAGTTGAGGATGCTCTGGACGCAGCATCATCCAAGGTCATGGCTTCTCAGCTCGTCCCCGGCGATTTGGTGCTCTTTACTACCGGCGACCGTATCCCTGCTGATATTCGAGTTACCAAAGCAGCTGATCTAACGATTGATGCATCAAATCTGACAGGAGAGACAGAACCAGTTAGAATCACAGCGGAGGCGCAAAGCCGTGGAATCAATTCTTATGGTTCGACGAAGAACGCCCACCATTCATCTTTAGCACCCGCAGAGAATGATGATTCCATGGGTAGAGAAGGCGCCAATAATATTGCCTATATGGGAACGCTGATCAAGTCTGGACACGGTCAGGGCATTGTTTTCGCTACTGGCGGCAATACGCATTTCGGCGCGATTGCTCAAAGTGTATCGGGGACTGAGAGCCCACGATCACCTCTGCAGTTGTCAATGGACGATCTTGGTTCGCAGCTCAGCAAAGCTTCATTTGTAGTTATCGGGCTCATTTCTCTTGTCGGCTGGTTGCAGGGCAAGAAGATTCTCGAGATCTTTACCATTTCGATTTCGCTTGCTGTGGCAGCTATCCCAGAAGGGCTGCCGATCATCGTTACGGTTACATTGGCTCTTGGGGTGCATCGTATGGCTAAGCACAATGCTATTGTTCGCAGGATGCCAAAGGTCGAAACGCTAGGATCCGTGAATGTTGTCTGCACAGATAAGACTGGTACTCTGACTACAAACCATATGACAACCGCCCGAATGTGGCACTTTGGAGTTCAGGATTCCCTTGATGTGGAGTCCGATGCCGAAACCATTGACGCGAAGCCAAGTCAGGCGACCTTGCGAATTCTTCGCATTGGAAATATTGCCAACGACGGACGACTTGCACACAAATACACCGAAAACGGCGCGGCAGCAACGGCTGTCCTTTCTTCGACCCTTGGCCGCGAGGGGGTATCGACATATACACGCTGGGTCGGCCAGCCGACTGACGTGGCCATGCTCGATCTCCTGGACCGATTCCGAGAACACGACGTCCGAGAGTCGATAGGTCCTCGTGTGAGCGAAACCCCCTTCAGCTCAGAACGGAAGTGGATGGGTGTCACGATCGGCAGTGACTCGAGGAATGACAAGGAGTATGCTTACATGAAAGGCTCTATTGAAAAGGTCCTTGCTGCGTGCGACACTTACCTAGATGGGGATGGCCGGGAGATCGTGCTTGACTCCTCTCGCCGTCAGGAAGCCCTCCGGGCTGCAGAAGTCCTGGCCACCCAGGGTCTTCGTGTCCTTGGGTTCGCGAGTGGCTCAGTATCCCGACCGTCAAGAAGCCGGTCGCATATGGGCTCAGCACGAAGCACGCCTGTCTTAGACAAAAGTAACCAGCCATCGCCTGATGACATTTATACGGACCTTACCTTTGCTGGACTTGTTGGAATGAGCGATCCACCACGACCTGGAGTTGGCCGTTCAATCAGAAGGTTGATGCGAGGAGGCGTAAAAGTCATCATGATAACCGGTGATGCCGAAAAAACGGCCCTTGCCATTGGCAAGCAGTTGGGTATGAACATCGCAGTTCCCAGTGCGCCCTCGGGTGGCCAAGCAACTGTGAAATCTGTTCTCCGCGGCGACGAGGTTGACAGAATGTCTGAGGAGGATCTAGCACAAGCTTTGCAACACACGACCATCTTTGCGCGAACGAACCCAGATCATAAATTGAAGATCGTTCGTGCACTGCAGTCGAGAGGTGATATTGTCGCCATGACTGGAGATGGTGTAAATGATGCCCCTGCGTTGAAGAAGGCTGATATTGGTATTTCCATGGGACGTCATGGGACAGACGTTGCCAAGGAAGCGTCAGACATGATCCTGACCGACGACGACTTTTCCACGATTCTTCGTGCTATCGAAGAGGGCAAAGGCATCTTTAACAATATCCAGAACTTCTTGACGTTCCAGCTAAGCACCAGTGCAGCTGGCTTAGCTCTTGTCTTCATTTGCACCTGCTTCGGCTTCAAGTCACCATTGAACGCGATGCAGATTCTCTGGATCAGTAAGTGGCACCTTGGCGGTTCAATATGCGAACCAGGCTAACAGAGAACAGACATCATCATGGATGGGCCCCCCGCTCAATCCTTGGGCGTCGAGAAGGTAGACCCTGATGTGATGAACAAGCCCCCGCGGAAGCGAGGCGATCCTGTTCTTACCCGAGCACTCATCGCCCGGGTTCTCACATCTGCGGCTATAATAACTCTTGGGACGATGCTCATATACAGCCGTGAAATGATATCCGATGGCACGGTGACTCGACGGGATACAACTATGGCCTTCACATGTTTCGTCTTCTTTGACATGTTTAACGCTCTGAGCTGCCGCTCCGAGTCCAAGTCAGTCCTCCGAGGAGAGGTCGGGATATTCTCGAACAACTTGTTCAATTGGGCCGTCTCTCTCAGTGTGGCCGGCCAGTTGCTCGTCATCTACTTCCCATGGCTTCAGGAGACATTCCAAACTGAGGCTATTGGATTAGGCGATCTCGTCCGATTGCTTTTCTTGTGTAGTACTGTATTCTGGGCCGATGAACTACGAAAGCACCTCAAGTATGGGAGACGGCGTTTGGTCAACGGATACAGCCAAGCTGTGTGAGAGGGAAAGAAAGGGGTCTGGTTTTGGGGAGCATTGTATATTTTGACGACATGTCCGCCTCGAGGTGGTTATTGCATAGCGGCTTCTGCAAGTGGGTGTAAAACAGTGACATACGATAATAAAAGAATTTAGATGTTGATTGACACTACGTCGTTAAGCCGTGAGTAGGGTGCTAAGTCGAAGTCTCTGGCGATATCAATTTGTCTGTGCAGGGTAGCAGGGCCCGAACCAGGGACTGGGTGGTGTCCTCAGCTGACGTGGAGTCGGCCTGGTTCACTCACTTGGGATCCACGGCGCCGCATCTCGAAGCTGAAGGCTGAGCGAATAGAGCCTGCGCATTTGTTCTGACAAAGAGCTCAGGCAGCGATGCGCTTCCCAGCTAGATTCAATGACCATGTCAGCTCTCTCCAACGGCCTTCTTCACCGCGCAGAAACCGACCACAATATCGTCGAAGCCCCCACCTCAAGCCTCCAGAATGCCACCACCGAGGGCGAAATTCGTGCTGCGTTGGCGGCGCTCCACGCCCGCGAATCTGCGATAACGAATCGTCTCCATTCCCTCGTCGTCTCCCAGACAGACCTGTCGCGCGACCTTGGTCGACTGGATCTTCTGCGTGCAGGGCTCGGGGCTCAGGTCATTGCTGCGAGGTCCGTTGGAAATGACATGCTGGCCACTGCGGCCGATACTGCGGGGCGGTTAAGTGACAAGGTCAAGGAACTGGACCTGGAGAAGAACCGTGTAGAAGATACCTTGGGCGTAGTAGAACAGGTGGCGGAGCTCAAGGCATGTGTGAACGGTGTGGTAGGCTCCATGGGTGCTCCCCAAGATTGGGAGGCGGCAGCTGGATATCTGGCACGGGCGAGCAAGGTTCCGGACGAGATCATAAAGGGTCCTTTCGCGGCCAGCATAGTGCCGAGTGTAGAAGTACCCGATCCGCCTTCGGTAACACTGGAGAACGCGAAGGAGAGTCTATGTGGTCTTTTCTTAAGAGAATTCGAGAAAGCAGCGGAGGAGAGTGATGGACCTAAGGTCACACGGTTCTTCAAGCTTTTCCCTCTCATCGGCAGAGCGGATGTTGGTCTTGATGTCTACGGCCGATATGTTTGTCAAGGAGTTGCCGGCACCGCGCGAGGAACTCTCAAGGAGACAGCAGGCGGTCAGGGGCGACGAGAAGGGTTCTTCTACGCTAATGCGTTGACGAAGCTTTTCGAGCATATTGCGCAAATAGTGGAGGGTCATGGTGGTCTGGTGGAGCGTCACTACGGCTCCGGTAAGATGGTTCGTGTCATTGAGCGACTGCAGATGGAAGCGGATGTCCAGGGTGGCATCATTCTCGATACTTGGAGTGACGAGCGAGGCATCGACAGAAAACTGACAGACGTCAAAAGCTATCCCTACTCCTTCCTGGTTCAAAGCTTTCTCCCGCAACCGCCACGAGCTGGTACTCCCAGGGTGAACTCTCCAGCCGTGGGCGCAGGTAGCAACCCACGGGAGAGTGAAGACGAAGGCGTCAACATGAGAGAAGTCGACGGGTTACTAAGCGAAATTGCCCTCATGCTTGGACGTTGGTCATTGTACACACGGTTTCTCGCCGGAAAGTGTAGAGTATGTTCATCATTCCTACGTGACATGAAGTACGACTGACATACCCTAGGACCCCGATGCCGCGGAAGATGCCCCTCTGGTTGTTTCCGACGTCTTGCTCAAGTCCAATCTCTACCGCAAAGTGACGGGCAAGTTGACATCTCCATATAATGTCATGACAACTTTCTTCTTCCGCAGATCGGTCGAGAAAGCGTTCCAGCTGGATGAATACCCTAGCGGCTTGACCCTGAGCCTGAGCAGACACATTGACACCAACACCCCTTTTATCATCTTAGCAGTTGACGATGTGATGTACATCGTGAACACTGTTATTGAAAAGTCCATATCGACAGCGCAAAGGGATGTTGTCGCTTCTGTCATGCCCACGATTGGGCGGGTCTTGAACTCTGATTTTGTTGGTATGGTCCAGCGCAAGATGCGAGATGAGGCATACCCAAAACCCGTCGTTCAGGGGGGCTTTCCTCCGGAAGATAAGATCATCCAATTTATTGTCCTCATCAACAGCCTTGATATGGCCAACGAATACCTCACTCGAATCATTAGCGGACGCGTAGGTGCTAGGGGGGGCGAATTGAATGGCGATGCGCACACCGGACTACTTCATGAGTCCTTCCCCTTTGAACGGGATGTTGTATTTGTCACAAACGCCCTACGCTCAATCGAGACCTCGTTCGTCTCCAAGACTACAGAGCTGCTGAACGAAGGTATTCAAGTTCTTTTTAACCAAGTTGTCAAACTGCGCCTTCGCCCTGTTCTGACCGATACCTTCCGCGACGCGGACTACACCCTGTCCCAAGAGGACCTCACAGAATGGGCCCAACAAAACGACGAAGATGAAGACGATTTACTCGAACAAGTCCCACGGCGATTTGAGCATGGCTGGGACCAGCTTATGAAGCCAATTTCGCGTTTGATGACGCCGGGTACTTACGCCACTCTTTTAGACATCACTGCACGATATTTGTCCAAGGTATTAGAGAAAAGGATTCTGGGGTATAGTGGACGCACGAATGCATTCGGAGCGATTCGCATTGAGCGAGATTTTAGTGCCATGGTCGACACTGTTTCTCAGGGCAACTACATCGTGCGAGAATTGTTCGCGAAGGTCACACAGCTCCTGATGGTCGCAAACATGGAAGACGATGAATGGGAGGAAATAGTCAGGCAGGAGGACGATGATGGGTTTGACTGGGTGTTGACGGAGGATGAAAGGAAGAGAGCGAGAACACTGGTTCAGGGTTGAAGGTGGTTCTACATGATGTTCAGACTACGAGCATCGAATATGGAATTCAATGATTTAAAAAAGGTTTAATGAATCGTGATACTATAGAGGCACGACGTTAAGTACCAAGTATGGAGCCTCAAGTTATGTCTTGTTAGGGATTAGGCCGCTAACCCCGAGCTGGTTATGGGTTAGGGAAGGGTCCATCAGTGGAGCGGGCG
Source organism: Microcera coccophila (assembly GCA_024112705.1). Taxonomy (NCBI): domain Eukaryota; kingdom Fungi; phylum Ascomycota; class Sordariomycetes; order Hypocreales; family Nectriaceae; genus Microcera; species Microcera coccophila. Next base: position 11,356 of record JAMYIC010000330.1, on the reverse strand, counting down.
CTGGACGACAGTGCGGACATATGACCATCAGGTTGAGACTGACCCTTCACTCACAGCTCACGCAGGCCAATACAACGAAAATTTGGTGAACTGAAGCGTCGAAATTTTCGATGACCCAAATAAGGCTCTCGCGCCAGACGAAATTTCTTTCCTACACTAGTGGGCTTTCTCTTCATACCTTTCAAAAACAAATCACATCTAAACCCGGAATACCTTCTGCAGCACAAACTGTCTCTGGATTTGCGCTGGCCACCTCTCTGTTCAAGTTGACTCATCGGGTCACCTCTCCATCACTTACATCCATCCTGGTTCGGAGGTTTATGTCCCGGCCGCAACCAACCATGGAGACCAGGATCGTGAGAGTTTCCCATGGGGGGACTCTGGGAAATTTTCAGCGAGGAGAAGGATTATCAAAGCTGGATCACTGGAAAATTCACCCAGAGAAGAGAGAGACGATCGAGAAGTTGGAGGCAGCAGCTAAAGAATTAAGGGAGAAGGACATACCGGTTGCCTTTCCAACTGAGACAGTGTACGGGCTCGGTGCAGATGCCACGCGAAGTGGTTCCGTAAAGGGCATATACTCGGCCAAGGGAAGGCCATCGGATAACCCTCTCATCATACATGTTTGCGATCTGGAAATGTTGAGAGGCTACCTGGAGACATCTGGCCAGCGGGACGGAAACCAAGACTGGATACCCAGCAGATACAAACCCCTGATAGAACGCTTCTGGCCAGGTCCGTTGACGCTATTGATGCCGAACCCTCAACCCTCAAAGCTCGCCCCTGAAGTTACTGCTGGACTTGAGACATTTGGTGTGAGAATGCCGTCGTCGCCGCTTGCGCTATCCCTTATCAAGTTGGCTGGCGCGCCCCTGGCGGCGCCTTCAGCAAATGCCTCTACTAAACCATCCCCGACAAAGGCTCAGCATGTCAAAGACGACCTGGACGGCAAAATTGAGCTCATTCTAGATGGCGGTTCATGCCCGGTTGGCGTCGAGAGTACTGTTGTTGATGGGCTCTGTGACCCGCCGGTCGTTCTTCGTCCTGGAGGCATTGGGCTGGACGAACTGCGTAGTTGTCCCGGTTGGGAGGGTGTCATCAACGTCTATAAGGATCAGAGTGAAGAAGGGAAGGCCGCCCCAAGGGCACCGGGAATGAAGTATAAGCACTACAGTCCTAAAGCTAGAGTAGTGCTCTACGAGGCGAGTTACGATCAAGGCTCAAGGGGTCCCCTTCTTCCTGACATTGAGCTAAATGCTATTACTACAAATGGACACTCGGTCATAAATGGACACTCGGTCACAAGAAGAATCGGGGTAATTCGAACGCAAAGATGGGCGCCAGGAGCTGGACTGCCTTGTAGCAATCTCAAACGATCGAAGGATGATAGCCAAGTGCACGACGAACAAGATGAGACGCCACCGCAAATCTATGAAGGGGATCTCAGCAACGCAAAGGGAGATAGAGTCGGCCAGGTTTTGGACATTGATCTGGGCAAGGACACGGAAGGGATCGCCCGGGGTCTCTTCTCGGCCCTCAGGGAATTTGATCGGCGCGGCGCAGACATCATCTTCGTCGATGGTATAGAAGATAGAGTCGACATTGCTGCGGCAGTGATGAATCGCCTGCGAAAGGCGGCTTCGGAGATCAGAGCTTGAATCGTCAATTACAAGACCCCTTGCACCCTGTACATACCCCGGCCGGACCGATAGTGTGACATTTGCCCATACGGCGCTAGAATGAGCATAACTCCAAATGCCAGAACCAACTTCACAGCCCTTGTCGTAGCCAGTCCGCCAATTTCGACTTTCCTAACTGCGCCAAATTGTTCACGCCCTGTTCGCTGAGATCGATACGGCCCATGGGGACGTCCTGTGTGGGCGCCTTGCTGACTCGCTGGACAATAATCGTAGGGTCCGTCTCCAGCACAATACCGTCGTCGACAATCTCATCGATTGCAAGGGATACCAGATCATAATTCTCGACAATTGTCCGCTTGTCCACGGATTGCCTATTGCGCCTATTAGTATCGCATCGGATTTTGCAATAAGGGAGGACCGACTTGAACAGCAGATGGAGCGAATCTCGCAGCGCAAGGACGGTGTTGTATAGCAGAATCTCGTTCTCGTCCACGCTTCCAACCACGTACATCATGACGTCCGACTCCATCTTATACAGGATAATCTTGTTGTCGTAGAGGATGATATCGCCCGTCTGCTTGGCAGTTTTGTCGAGGAGGCCCTTCTCAAAAGCCTTTTGTGACTTCAGGTCGGGATAAGCACTGGTGAATGCTCCAGCGGCAGCTGCAAATCGTGGTAAGCCATTGCGCTGGGCAAGGTAAAGGAGCATTCAGGGGGGTTACTATGGGGCGCCGCATGGGGTGCTGAGTAGTATTTGGCGAATATCCGTGAACCATCCTCAATGCTAAGAATGAGGATGGCCTGAACGGAGAACAAGGTCATTCCAGGAGACATAGTTGCGGTTGTCAAAGCATAAGCCCACGTTGACAAGCATCGAATGGCTACGCTATACCAGGCCCCTCCAAAGCTCCAACAAATGCCACACCTCCCAGTTCAAGGTGTCGGCATAAGGCTTCTCCGCTCCGGATGATTTGCGCGCCCGTGCACGGATCAAGGACAGAGGCACTTTACGCGCTTTGAGAAGAGACGCGACTGCCCCTCCCCAAAACTTCCCAACACCACAACAACGGTTGCTAGGGCCCGTTTCTTGCATCGCCAAACAACATGTCTTCACCAGCACAAAGACGGCAGCAGGGCTCAGCGGCCTCTCGTCGTTCTAGTCGCCAACAGTCTGAAGAAAGCACTCGAAATAATATTAGACCGTCACAATTAGTCTCTAGCCCTCTGTTCTACGAGTCGTCGCCTGCGCCTCAAGGCACCCAGCGACGAGATGTAGCTAATGCAGAGGTGTCATCGCCTTTGAGGCACATGACGAATAGCCAGAGCACTCGTGGTGTCAGTGGAATCCCCAGCTCGCCGTTGCGTCAGATGACGGACACGCAAACCGACGACGATCCACAAAGAACACCTCGAGCTGCCCCTGGATTTGGAGGCAAGATGCTGTAGCTATTGAGGCAATTCGGAATGCTAACTAGCGTAGTATCGTCGCCAATTCATTACGAGAGCTCAAGCCCCGGACGAACCCCGAGACAACAGTCTGAGTTGCGAAGTGAAAGCAGCGGGCTCTTTATAGGATCTCAGCTAGGGAGCTCTGCGCCTCATCGGCGCGGTGATATCAACTCTGATGCAGCGCGCACACCTCGTGCACCACGCCGCGTTATCCTTGACGATACAGGTCGCGTACTTCGAGAAGGAGTTGCGGATGGATCAGATGCTGCATCTTTTACCAACAGAGACCCCAACACTTCTGAAGCGGATGTCCTTGGCGGCCAAGGCCAAAGCCTGATCTGGGGCACTACAGTCTCTATTGATGATACCTTCGCATCTTTTAAGGATTTCCTCCGGAACTTTACTCAGAAATATCGTATGTTCCGTGACGGGCTATCGGACGAAGCCGTTCAGGAAACCCCTGAAGCGGAATCGAAGCCTTACTGGGAGGCTCTCGAGAACATGCTTTTGCTGGGAACAACTCGTCTTTACCTCGATATTTCTGATTTGAACCTCTACCCGCCTACTCGAAAGCTATGGCACCAAATCCAAGCCTATCCACAAGAAATCGTCCCTGTGATGGATCAATCAGTTCATGATATGATGGTTGACCTTGCGCAAGCCGAAACCTTGAGGAATCGACCGTTTCAGAATAGCGCCAGTGTACAGACACCCCAAAACAATTCTCAGAGTTCTGAACCCGTCTTCCCAAGCTCGGATCGCCCGGAGGAGGCTCCTACTCCTCGACCACCGCAAGACCAGCCCTCTCTGGAGGATCAAGTGTCGTCTTCGATCTATGTCGTTCGCCCCTTTGGCTTAGACAAGAGCACTAACTTGAGAGATTTGAACCCGTCTGGTAGGTTGATTGGCTTCTTGAACATGGTTTTTCAGACTACTCACATACAATAGACATGGATCGCCTCATCTGCATCAAGGGCTTAGTCATTCGAACTACACCTGTCATCCCTGATATGAAAGATGCCTTCTTTCGCTGCAATGTATGCAACCACTCAGTCAACGTTGGCCTCGACCGTGGCAAGATTCGAGAACCGACAGAGTGCCCCCGAGAAATTTGTGCTTCCAAGAACTCAATGCAAATTGTGCACAATAGATGCTCCTTTGAGGACAAGCAAGTCATCAAGCTACAAGAGACCCCTGACGCGGTGCCTGCGGGACAAACGCCGCACTCTGTCTCTGTCTGTGTCTATAACGAACTTGTTGATTTCTGCAAGGCAGGTGATCGCGTTGAGCTGACGGGTATCTTCCGAGTCAGCCCTGTCCGCGTCAACCCTCGTCAACGAGCCCTTAAGAGCGTCTACAAAACCTATGTCGATGTCTTACACATTCAAAAGGTTGATAAGAAGCGCATGGGCGCCGATCCTTCAACCCTGGGAATTACCGGCGAAGAGGAGGCACAAAATGGAGAGAACAGCATTGAAGAAACCCGCCAAATCAGCCAAGAAGACGAGGAGAAGATTCGAGAGACAGCAGCTCGCGAGGATATTTACGATTTGCTTTCTCGTTCTCTGGCCCCTTCAATCTACGAAATGGACGACGTGAAGAAGGGCATTCTTCTACAACTCTTCGGCGGTGCCAACAAAACCTTTCAAAAAGGCGGGAGCCCCAAATACAGAGGAGACATCAACGTCCTCCTGTGCGGCGACCCTTCAACGGCCAAGTCTCAAATACTTTCTTATGTTCACAAGATTGCCCCTCGAGGTGTCTACACCAGCGGTAAGGGCTCATCTGCCGTTGGCCTCACTGCGTATGTCACTCGTGATCCGGAGACTCGACAGTTGGTTCTTGAGTCCGGGGCGCTTGTCTTATCCGACGGTGGCGTTTGCTGTATCGATGAGTTTGACAAAATGTCAGACGCGACCCGCTCCGTCCTTCACGAAGTCATGGAGCAGCAAACCGTCTCTGTCGCCAAGGCCGGCATTATTACAACGCTGAACGCTCGAACCAGTATCCTTGCCTCGGCCAATCCTATCGGCAGTCGATACAATCCAGACCTTCCCGTTCCTCAAAACATCGACTTACCTCCTACACTCCTCTCTCGTTTCGATCTGGTCTATCTCATCCTCGATAGATTTGATGAAAAAAACGACAGACGTCTCGCCAAGCACTTGCTGTCCCTCTATCTTGAGGATACGCCACATTCGGCCCCAACCGGCAATGATATCCTCCCTGTTGAGTTTTTGACTTTGTATATCTCCTACGCGCGATCCAATATCCATCCTGTGATTTCCCAAGACGCTGCTCAAGAACTCGTCGATTGCTATGTCGCGATGCGTTCTCTCGGTCAGGATGTGCGAGCAGCGGACAAGCGCATAACTGCCACTACCCGACAGTTAGAAAGCATGATCCGGCTTGCCGAAGCTCATGCCAAGATGCGTCTTTCCGAGACAGTTACCAAGAGCGATGTACAGGAGGCCAACCGACTCATCCAAAGCGCCCTAAAGACTGCCGCAACAGATGCGCAAGGAAGAATTGACATGAGCCTTTTAACAGAAGGTACTAGTGCTGCAGAACGGAAGCGCAGAGATGAGCTCAAGGACGCCTTGACGAGGTTGCTTGACGACATGACTGCAGGTGGAAACTCGGTGCGGTGGGGCGATGTGGCGAGGAGGCTCAGTGAGGGATCAAGCATTCCTGTCGAACAGTCAGAGTTCAACGAGGTAATGAGGGCGTTAGAAGCCGAGAACGCGATCATGATTAGTGGCGAAGGTGCAAGGAGAACAATCAGGAGAGTGACGGCGGTTGTTTAAGGATTTGTAGCGGAGTGCAGCACGATGTATCAACAAGAGTATGGATTGGGTATCTTGGGGATAACGAACGATAATGCACAAGGCGGTGGCATATCTACGATCAACATGAACACATCACAAAGTCTCAAATAAGTCTGGGTGCAAGGTAGCTTGTTGTCGATCATGCTCTTATCCTTATTCATAACCTATGTGTATGTATGTGGTTGAGTATCAGGCATCCCCAGACCTTTTGATACATGTTATAGAATCAACGATCGATATCTGAATTGATTAGTACTGACAAGCTATGCCGTGATCCCAAAGCTGATGGGTTATTTGACTGCAGCTTGCCAGACACATCACGTCGATCAACACGCCGCCGTCCTATTGATCCTCTCCCTCCATAGCCTTTTTTCTCTTCAACCTGGCAACATGATCCAACGCATCTTTCAAGGTATCAATCAAATCCTTAGGGTCTTCCAATCCTGCCGAAATTCTCACACTCGCTTCCTTAACCCCGAGTCCTTCCATATACCTCTGCTCCTCCTTTTTCTTACCAAACACAAACATATTATATGCAAACACGAGAGTGACAGTCCCGGCCAAGTGTGGGCTGGGATAGAAACCCACTCGATCGTAGAAGGCACTGGCACTTTCTACGCTGTCGAAATCGACGGTTAAGAGGCATCCATAGCCTGGCTCGGGGAGCTCGGGACTGCTTGGGCGGAGGTAGCTGTCATAAAGGGGCTTGCTGGGGAGGAAAGCCGGATATTGGACCTTGACGACAGGGGAGTCGGGGTCAGAGACAAGGTCATGTAGGAATGAAGCCATGGCGTAGGCGTTGCGGTTGAGTTTTTGTGTACGCGGGAAGAAGCCTTGAGAGTTGCGCAATAGCACCTCTGCATCGCCCGCGAAGAGCTCGTTGTGGTGAGACGATCTGAAACGCGAGGAGAGCGAGCGATAATGCGATGAGGAAGGGTTGAGGACAACGGAGCCGCCCATGACGTTGGCTTCGCCACTGAAGGACTTGGTGAGGGATGTGAGGATGAAGTCTGAGTGAGCGAGAACGTCGACGTTTCCAAAACCGCTGACTGTATCGTCAACGATGAAGACGAAGCCAAACTTTTCAGACTGAAATAAAACGCATTAATACATCGGGATCGCTTGGCTATGAGAAAGGAAACCTACCAGTTTTTTTAGACGAGCAAGGTCAGGAGTATCTAAAGTAGGATTTCCTGGGATTTCAACAAACGCGTAACTCACTCTCCTACCTGCCTTTGTCTCTGTTTCTAGCCACTGCTCAAACAAGTCAACGCCCTCCTTGTCAACTTTGCCACAATGTTTCCATCCATGAGGACACTCTTCGAGGAGATGATGATACGTGTTGTGAAAGGTAATGCCAAGCACGACTATGGAGCCTGGCCGGTACTCGAGCAGGAGGTTGCTGCAGTGGAAGATGGCGGCCATGCCTGTTGGGTAGAGAAAGACATCTGCAGGCGTGGATTTGACCTTCTCAGGGTCAATTGGTGCGTGATGGAGAAGTTCTATAATCCTCTCACGGATTCCCTGATGGGCTGGGCATTCAGGAGTCCACGTTGGAGAGGGCGTGTTGTCACCCTCAAAGACTACCTCCTCTAATGAATCAACACCTTTGAGAAGCTCTTCGCCCCCGCGAATAGATATGCCCAACCCTGGATTCCCCCACGTGAGTGCCAGGGATGGCATCTTTTGGGGCTCAAAGAAAACAGCATAGAGTCGGTGACCCGCGACTTGGACGCACTTGAATGTCACGTCCTCGGCCTTGATGCGGTGCGGCCCGCGGTGTTCTAGCGTTATATGCCGCTTCGTATACGGCCACATTCCAGGATTGAGGTACAACATGACAGCTTTGCCCTCCATTTGCAAAAATTTGGTGACTTCTTGTCCCAGCTGGTGTATATATGCAGTCAGTGGCTTTCTTTCTCTCTCTCTCTCTCTTTTTTCTTTTTTTTTGAAAGAAGAAAAGAGAGAGGATAGAGTTAGCTGTTGTGGAAGCCATGCCGAAGACGTACCTGGACGACGTAATGAGTCGGCATGAAACGAGGATAGACATGGACAATCCTGGCTAGAGCGCTATTGTCACCTTCACGCACGCTTTTTAAGAGCTCCCATCCTGGAATGTTGGTGATGATGCTGTATGGAGTTTGCGGTGGAGGGGCATGTCCGAATTCGGACTGCGTTTTGAGGACAACCATGATTTCAGAAGATGAAAAATAATTGTTTAGAAGGATGATTAAAAAGGATAAGAGATGAGAGTGGGAAAGGAAACGAGATGAACGGGATTGGAATACCTGGGCAGGTGATTAGTCGCACGAGGTACCAAAGTTTTCTTTACCGCATCTGAATCTGACGTGAGGTCTAAACCGAAGAGAGCAGCTATAGAATGGGCGTGTTCTAGTGAGAGTATATCCTCACCACCACTAGCTTAGCGACTCTAAGCTCAACCCGTAAGCCGTACACGTACCAAACGCCACGGGAGCATGCCAAGCATTTATCCACACAATTGACCTTGAAGCTGAGAAGTGGCTGAAGCTTAGTCTAGTTAGCCACCAGACTTACAGCAAAAGCCCTCCAGCCTCGACCTGTCCATGGCCTTCGCTTTGCGGTATTATATCGAGCTAGGCTTACCGTCTTCAATGCACCCATCAGCCCCCTCTCTGTGAATGAGCCTCTGACTGGATGAGGCGAATATAGTTCACTCCAGCCGCACTATGAACCATCCTCTGTCCTCACCACATGCCTCTTTCTCGGCCCTCGTAGCCAAAATTCAACGCAACAGCGACGAACAAAGATATGCACAGCACACTTGGCCCCCACTTGTCGTAAAACTTGGCGGCCCTGCGAGTTCGGATGGCGTTGCACCTGTAAAGATAGATGCCGACCGAGTAGGACAAGCTTAGAAGCGCCAGAAGCGTGAAAACACCCGAGATCCAGAAGCCAGTGCGTGTGGGATGGCTACCGAAGTTGAGCAAAGTTACAGCAATAGTGCCGATATAGATTGAATACTCGAGCTGCACCAATTAGTCAGTTATTGTTTGAAATCACTTTCGCACTAGACTCACCCATCCAAGGAATGTCCTCTCAGCTGCAAAGTACACCTTTGGTTCCACGCGAACAGGGACGTAGATCTTCTTCCCTTTGGGTGCCTTGAACTTCTTGTTCTGGATCTCAGCTGTCCCAAACAAGGATCGTAGCCGATCACTTCGGCCCGTTTCAGTACTTCGAGGGGCAGGAACAGCATGCTTGAGTACATTGAGAGTGCCACGCCCCAACGCCCGACCCTTGGAAGAAAAGAGAGTTGCGTAGTAGCGCCAGCCGCCTATCCTCCTTGCCTCCTCCAGATCGTAGTTCTCATCAGCCTCGTCTTCTGAATCGTAAATGGGATAATCCTCGTTCACATTTGGCATATCTGCAATCTGGTCTTCCAAATCAGCGGGGAGGCCATGATTGCGTCTGGCTCCCTGTGCGCTCGATTCTCCATTTCCGTTGGCAGGCCGGCTTCCTAGAGGTCCAAGTTCTTCCTCGTCCGAGTCAAGATCGTCTTCGTCATCGGACGTCGTGGTAGTTCCCGATAAACCAGGCCGACGGATACCAAAGTCGTGGCTGACTGTCTTGCGAATATCGACTTCCATTTGAGGCATCCAGAAGGGGAGTAGGTTTATGCGTTCAGGGAAGAGACAAGCACAGCCATGTATGAACTTGGAGAACTTGGGAACAGCCTCCACTAGATGAGATGAAATAAGCTGACGAACCCACTCGGGAGGTTCCTGGCCCATTTGTGTTTGGAGCTTCACTTCTAGAACCGCATACGGGAATCGCACAACATCCTCGGCAGGAAGCTGGGAGAATGGATAGTCCACGCCAATATCCGTTCGTCTCCAATTGCTTCCGGATCGTTTGCGTCCGTCAAGGTTGTCTTCTCGGACCATGGTAAGCTCAGTGTCCAGGGAAATTCTGACACGTGCGTCTGCTGGCAATTGGAAAGCTGTACGGTTGTAGAACGAGCGACAGACAGGCTTGTAGCCCTTTTCGAGAACCGACCATTGGACTTCGGATGCCAAGCGTTCGTCCTCGGCAATGGCCTTTTCCGATTTCTTGCCCTCCTTCCTAGCCTTCTCGAAGATGGCAGCTGGTAAGAGCTCGCCCCTCATATACGAGTTCACGTTCTTCTCCTTGATGGAGAATCGTGCCTTCACAGACTTCTCGCCCGTCCAGTCTTCTCGATGAGTCTTGCGCTCGACAAAGATGGTTTCCGTCTGCATTCCACCATACCAACGAAGTCGAATAGCCTCAGCCCCCTCGGTCTTTTTTAATCGGCCTTCGTAGAGATCCCATTTATCCGGGTTGTCGTAGTAGATCGAGGTGATGGCCGAATCTTGCTGCTCAAACTCTTTGCTGGCGTTAAAGACCAGGACGGGTAGATGTTTCAAGATGATGAGCTTCAACTCTGTTACGTTATCGGGATGTACCCAGTATTTCGTGGTTTGTCGAACAAAGCTGGCTTGGGCACCACCAGCCGCGCTATCGCCTTTGACGGGGTTTCCTCGTGTTCGGACGAGATCGTAGAGCTTGGATAGCTTGATGACCGATGCATCGTAGTTCTCCTTGTAGAATGGCTTCGCTTTTAGTCGGGTGTCGAATGCGGGTTTTAGGTGCCATCCGGTCATTTTCTAGTAACACAGTCAGAACAATCATCGCTGGAGGCATTGCTCAACATCACTTGCATCGTGCTTCTTGATAATCTTGTAGAAGCCGGTATAATTGAGCTGCACAAATTTGGCAAGGTCGTGAACATCGGCAATAATGTCACTCAGGTCCTCCTCGAGCAGCATGAACTCCTCCTCACTGGGTCCATCCTCACCCAGACCGCGCTCGCTCAGGCGACTGACAACCTCCTTGACCTCTCTCTCGCTGACGGCAATTCGCCTCGAGATCTCCATTGCTTTGACCTGTTGCTTGGTGTGCACCTTCTCGAGCTCCGCCTCAAGCTTGGTGACGAATCGCGTCTCGTCCTCTTCCGTCCATTCCTTGCCATCGGCCTTTTGTGGCCCAGTTGCGTTATTGAGCTCCCCCTTGAGGTCATCGTAGTCGATGTAGTACCATTGGTACTCGTGGATAACGCTGGATCGGAGCTGCTCGCCGAACTTCATGACGACGACGCCGGGGCGGATCTTGATGTTTCCCGAATGGGATCTGGTCCAAGTTCTTTCACGGGTCTTTAAATCCTGAACGATCAGCATATGCGCATAAGATGTGGCTGAAGGGCAAATGTAAGGAATGGGCACACTGAAAATTCACAAACAAAAGGCTGTTTACCCCAGGTAGAAATTGTGGCTGGATTGGAGATGAGGAAGGATCGGTGGTTTGGAATTCGAGAAGGCGTGACAGGTTGCATCAAAGAAACGCCGAGAAATGGGCGATGATGAAATTAACGAGGTTAGC
>JAMYIC010000328.1:0-11403 GCA_024112705.1 Microcera coccophila | reverse complement strand
GGCCCCCCCCCCCCCCCCCCGAAGCCGGGTTGTGGATCGCGGACCGGGGGGGGCGTCATCCCTAGTCGACGCATCCGGAGAAGTCCCCGCGTTCTCTCTCCCTCCCTCTCTCACACCAAACCCTGCGATGGCGTATTCCGGAGAGGCAATCGCGGCGTGACATTGGACGGCGCGGAGGGGGGAGGTCGACGCCACCACCATCTTTGTTCGAATGTCTCTCCTTCTCAACGGCGCTTACCAGGCTGGCGACGCTGATTTGCCCCGAGGCTGCATGAGCACGTGTAAAATTCTCCCGCTAGAAGGCCTGAAAGAAGGCAGTCGACCGAGGGATCGGTGAACCAACAGGATAAAATTAGAAAAAAATCACAACAAATGGTGGCAAAGGACCAATGTGGGTGGATGGATGGGCGAAAGGTGTTTCTGGTTGTGGGTGATGATGGGATGGAAACAAATTGCAGCGTCGCAATTAATCATCGACAGAGCCAGCGTCTCATCTTCTGATCCTGCGGGACAGAGCTTCAGTCCAGATGATGCCATTCCCGAAGTGAGGCTGCACGCCTGGATAAGGTAAGTTGGGGAGGGGGAAAACATGTCGAGTACCTAGATTAGCTTTGCCGACCGATGCAGTGCAACCAGCACTGACTGACTGACTGACTGACTGCCAAGGAAAAGGAACCGTCTTCTTGTCATTCGAGGGACGCTATCGCCAACTATTACTCTACCCTCCTCCACCACCCACCACTCCCACCACTCCCACCAACGCCCGCGCTACCCTGCATGAACCTCCACCCCAACGAACGAACGAACGAGTTTGCCGCCTGTTCATCGATCCCTCGGCATCGTTGGGTCATTGTCAGTGTGCCCTTTTCCCCGCGTGAGCTGATGGTGCGCGGGAGCGGCGTGAGCCATTTTGACGAATCGTCTGACGCCTCGACTTCCGTTCCCCCTCCTCCTCCTCCTCCTCCACCACCACCTTGGTCGGTCCCCCTGCCGAAGCAAACGCCCATGCTAACTAAGATGCTAGTCCAGGGTCCTCCTCCGCCGCGACCGACCTTCTTTCTCCCCCCCCCCCCCCCTGTCCTGCTCCGCTGCGTTGCAGATCGCGCGTGTGACGAAATGCGACAAGTGGTTGCAGCGCCCAAGGAGGGTGTCGTCGGACCGGCACCCTTGATAAGACGCCCCCCCTCTGGTAATTTCCTTTTGATCCCAGCAGAATCCCATCTGAGTTTCGACATATTCAGCATCATAGCCAGATCCCAGGAACACGGGTGCCCGCTGTAGGAAGAAGGGGAAAAAAGAAAGAAAAAAAAAAAACCACCATCATCCCAATCCCCATCATGGTCCTCAATTGATCGGATATACACTCTCGTTATTTGCAGGTTGCTCTGCTTTGGCCCTTGGACGTCGTTCGTCGCTTCTTGCGCGTCGTCGAACCTTTTGCAAAGAAAAAACACGTCTCAAGTCTTCGGCGAATTCGATATGCCATCACGCCCCAGACGGAACACACCAAGCCACCTCGTTATTGTCCCGACCGTTTCGCCCTCCATCACCGACATTGACATCACCCGAGACCTGGAAAAGGAAACGAAAAAGGGAGAAGCAGAAAAGGACCTCCTCGAGATGATGAACTCACCGTTGGGCTCGCCCCGGCTGGCCGCCTCGACGGCCAAGCTCAGGAACAAGGTTCCGGCGCAGCTGCAGCGAGGCATCCTCCTCTACTTCTGCTGCATCGGCGCCCTCGTCCTCATCCTCAACTTCGACGTCTTCTTCGCCATGCCCAACCCCATGGACCGCTTCTGGCGCGACGAGGTCGCCCCGCCCAAGGCCCGCCACCACCCGGGCAGCTCGTTCCCGCAGAAGATCTGGCAGACGTGGAAGGTCGACCCCCTGGACTTTGAGGACCGCGACGCCGTCACCGCGCGCACCTGGGTCAACAAGAACCCCGAGATGCGCTACGAGGTGCTCACCGACGCCAACGACATGGCCTACGTCGAGGACAAGTTCGGCCCCGGCGGCTTCAACCGACCCGACATTGTCGCCTTTTACCGCACCGTCAACCTCCCCATCATCAAGGCCGACCTGCTGCGCTACATGATCATGTACGCCGACGGGGGCGTCTACGCCGACATCGACGTCGAGGCCCTCAAGCCCGTCCACCGGTTCATCCCGGAGCGCTACGACGAAAGGGACATTGACCTGATCGTCGGCGTCGAGATCGACCAGCCCGAGTTCCGCAAGCACCCCATCCTGGGCAAGAAGTCCATGTCCTTTTGCCAGTGGACCATCATCTCGCGCCCGCAGCAGCCCGTCATGCTCCGGCTCGTCGAGAACATCATGCGCTGGCTCAAGGGCGTGGCCAAGCAGCAGGGCGTGCCGCTGGGCGAGGTCCACCTCGACTTCGACCAGGTCATCAGCGGCACCGGGCCCTCGGCCTTCACCGCCGCCCTGCTGGACGAGATCAACAAGACCAACAAGAAGCTCAAGGGGCCCAAGGTCACCTGGGAGACGTTCCACAACATGGACGAGTCCAAGGTCGTCGGCCGCGTGCTGGTGCTCGACGTCGAGGCCTTCTGCGCCGGCCAGGGCCACTCCAACTCGGGCAACCACGACGCCCGCGGCGCCCTCGTCAAGCACCACTACCACGCCTCCAACTGGCCCAGCCGCCACCCGCGCTTCAGCCACCCCATCTACGGCCAGGTCGAGGACTGCAACTGGGAGCCCGAGTGCGTCCACCGGTGGGACGTGAGCGTCGCCGACTTCAACAAGCTGTCCGAGGACCAGAAGAAGCAGAAGATTGAGGAGCACAACCGAGAGGAGTTGCTGAAGCAGCAGCAGGAGGAGGCACTGCAGCAACAGCAGCAGCAACAACAACAACAACAACAACAACAACAACAAGGGTTATAATAGAGAAAGCATCTTCTGCAGGGTACTCGGCGTTTATTGTGCATTTTTTTATTTTTTTTTGATCGGGTTGCTTTGAGACTAAACCCCACCAGATGGGAGTAGAGATATCATGATAAAGCGTAGATGTTAATGAAATTTCAGATAACTGAATACTCAATATCCACCATGTGATGATGTGTTTTGCGTCTCAAGTGAAGTGAAGTTTATGCTTCGTCCTGCCCCTAGCTCAAATCACCCTGCCCTTGAAAAGTGTTAATCTATTGTAACAAGTTTGATCAGCGCTCATGAAACAACAATCACCTACTAGCGCAAAAATATGGTCTCAACTAGACATTCGCAGAGAAACTATAATCCTCGTCTTAACTCCCAAAGTGGTATTACCCTACACAACCTCGACTCACTTCGAACCACATAGGACCCAAGTCCATGTTCACTCAGATTATCAAACCCCCATCCATCCATAAAACTCACCCCTTTAAGCCGTTAGGAGAGTGCCCAAGACAGACAGCATGTTATTATAATACTCCCCATTATTCACCGTCATTGTAAGGTAGCAACGATAAACTGATAAGAGAAAAAACTTTGACACGAGAGTGGGCTCCAACCACGGCATCTTGCGATGAGATAGTTCCCACTCACGACCGAAACGAAAGCCTAGCGTTCGATCGGCGGGCCGCTCCGTCTGCCAGTGTTTGGCCGTCGTCGCGTAGTTACTCCGGCTTGTGTTGTGTGGACTGATAAGAAAACCCACCGAACCGCCGAGAAGTGATGGATCAGGTTTTTGAAAAACTAGTTCCAAACCTTGGGAGTCTTTTGCGGAGCACGTGGGTCCATTGCACTTGTGATGTTTATCGTTACATGGCTTTAATCTTAACTGTTCCATTCATTTGATTTTCCGAGACCTATTGATGATCGCATGCACGTTCTGAAGCTAGTATCAGAAGGTTGTTGTGGTATTGGTCCAAGGTGTTTTTCTTTTCGTAAGAAGCGGTCTATGGTATCCACCGAAACAGATGATTTGATTTTATGAAAAGTGCCGAAAAGGTTGAGTCGAGGTAGTCCAAGTTGGTCCCAAGTCCGTCACATACATGAGTATCCTTGAGAAGCCGTGTTTTCATCACGAAATATCCAATCCAACAGCCCAGCGCTATCGTAGCTGAACTGAGATTCTGTCATCTGTAACTCGCGTAAGTGTGACCGAACCCACGACATCGACTGTCTACTCACCATAAAGTCCCAATCTTCCATCGGCTCAGGCAGCGTGTCAACGGCAGGAGGTCTCAGGTCCTCCGCAGGGCCTTCTGCTTCATCCTGAGCCGCTCGATCTTCCAGTATCACCAGGCAATGATCCTCGATTTCCTCAGCAGCTCTCACCAAAGACGCCCATAACTCTGGCGGGCTGACGCCTTGCTTCAATCCTTCGATCTGCGTCGTGATCAAGGTGAGGAGCAAAGCACCCTTGACGTTGGTCTCTCCGGTTTCGACGCACCTCAGCGACCACTTTTTGGCATCGCGCAACACCGATGTGAGGTCTTTGCTCAGAGGCACAGGGCCCAAACCGTTCTCCTCGCGCAGTTGGTTTCTGATCTCGGCCGATATGACCAGGCACGCCTGGAACGCAACGATGCGAAACGACGTTGAGCCGCGCATCGCGAGCCGTGTCAAATCTTGATGCTCCAAGGCACCCGCGCTGTTGGATCGATAGGCGAGTTCGATGGAGGAGGACGGCCACAGCGCGCACCAGATCTTGAGCGAGGTGTCGATTGCGACCTTTCTCGAAAACGCATAGGCGGATTCTTGCAGTGCCACCTCGAAGAATGGGAGGTGGAGAGCCAACAGGCAGCGGTTGACGACGAAATCAACCACTCCGACGGCAAATTGAGACGGCTTGGGTCCGCTGGCCGAGGTGAATCGTTGAACGTCTCGACAGAGCGTTCGGTAGCACGCCCTGATCTCCGAGTCAAGTCGAAGCACTTCCTTGTAGGTGGCAGGGGAGGAAAGGTCGTTTAGGAACTTGGCGATCGTGAGCCGTAGCGGAAAGCTTTTACGTAGAGCAATCGCGATAGACGTTGAAGTGAACGCATCGGGCGATCTCGCAACGGACTCGACGTCCGTCATTTGATCGTCGTCGAAATTTCCAGGAGGCTCCGTGTCGTAATCCTCTAGGGATATAAGTGGAGGGCCTCCGGAGATTATGCTCGTCTGCAGCGTAAGCTCCAAGATGGTGTTCCACAATCTCCGATGCATCTCTGTCGCCAGGAGTGTCCGTTTAGGTAGACGCGAAGGGTCTCTGTGCAGGCCCATGTATATGGCCGTCCGAAGCAGCGAACCAGCCGAAATCCACACCAAGGTCCCCCCAACGTCGACCATCTCGCGCGCGAGCAAGAGCAAGATGCTCGTCTGCAGGAACTGGATGGACAACCTCGCCTTGAAGTCGGGTTCCGCCGTCCAAGACTGGGCTTCGTACACCCACCGAATCGCCGAAGACCGCAATGAAAACTGTTCATCGTACGTCACTGCCCCGATCGCGAGCACCAGCTTGACCTGGACCAGGAAGGCCGTATCGAGCTTGGTCTCGGGCGACCAGAGCGCTTCGTAATCCTTCTTGAAGCTGGGAACATGCAAAATCCGATGGATCGCCTCGGTGGTTCGAAGGTAGCAGTCGACGAGAGCGTCGGCTGTGGCCTTGGGGGGGAGCTTCGTGCTGACTGACAGTGGCCACGAGGGTGCACGTCGCGTCTTGATGGTCTTTGCCAGGGACTTGCACTTTTTGATGGAATCCAGCGCCTTTGAGGTGTCGCTTCTCATGTATGGCTCTACATTCTCCATGATGTCGCGGAACTGGCCACTGTTCAGTATCCTGCCCTCAGAATGCAGCCCGAACGAACGAACGAAATGCACAAGACTCACCAATACGGCTCCGTTACACCAGTGGCTTTGGCCAAAGAGACGAGTTTTGTGCATGATGCTCCGGTTGACCACATGGGCGTCGCCGAAGAGACTCTCTTGGTGCACGTAGAAAGTCCCGCCAAGCTTCGACGTTGATTCTATAGTTACGCTTGGAGGCTGTGCGGGGGAGGAGTGTAGTCTTCCGCTCATCCTCGAGAGCTGGTCTTCAAGCTCCTTGATCCTGCTCTTCATGGAGTCCACCTCCGAACTTGACGGAAGACTGCTCGGGGTCACCGCGACCGACGCACTCGTCGCCGGTGACGCTGAAGGAACGTGCGAAGTCACGGTCGACGACGATACGCTCGAGGAGGCTGCCACCCGATGGAAAGTCGCATGGACCCCGGACGGGCGAGGTTCGATGGCTGGGCCGGCGTTGTGTGGAGGCCTCGGAGGATGAGAGTCGTGGTGGTTCTCATACACACAATCCTCCCTCTTTGCCCGCACGCAGTTACTGCATGGCGCCTCTCGATTACATCGGATCTTGCGTTTCCTGCAGAGAGTGCACGAGCTATGCATGCCGAGGGGTCAGCAAGCGGCCACGAACACATGAGGCTGGACGGCAACAAACATACACGGCTGGTCGCCGACGACGGCGCTCTGACCCGACCATCGTCTTGTTTTTCACACTCTGAGCTGTCAGCTTCGGCCGCTGGACCCTTGAGAGCGGATTCTTCGATGTGAGACGCGTTAGACCATGTTCCCAGAACTTATTTCGGTCTTGTAGGTCACAAATCGAGGATAAGCTCGATGGGAGGGGCGATCTGCGCTGTTGGTCGTTGGCGCTCACCAATGACCGACTGATGGCAATTCCCTATTGGCTGAATATGCCGACTCCGCCTTACGTCCGTCTCCGTCGCTCTTCAACATTCCCGAGATTATCATCTCCGTGATGCATACATATAATGACTTGCCGGGAAACCATTTTTCAATATTCGTATTTAATGCCCTGTCCCTCTCTTACTTTGAAATACGGGATATGCGGTCATCACCTCGACTCCCTCCCCCACCAAAGCCCATAACCCTTCGTACCATCGCTGTTCCTCCCACGATGCACACCACCGACACGGACAATGAGCTTCCCCCAAAGAACGAGGGACAGCCCCCGAGTCTTGAGACGGAGATGAACAAAACCGAGAACGACTCGTCCCTCCCACTCAGCGAGGCGCCAGATGGCGGTTTAGAAGCTTGGCTTGTCGCTGTTGGAGCCGCTTGCATCTACTTTGCCGGCCTGGGCTTCGCGAATTCATTTGGCGTTTTCCAAGAGTATTACAAGACCCATCAACTGCAAGACAGGTCATCGGACGACATCGCGTGGATTGGATCCTTGACGGCCTTCCTTCAGTTTCTAGCCGGCGCTGTGGGCGGACCGCTATTCGACCGTTATGGGGCTTGGGTACGTCTTATATCCTCAGACGCCAGGCCAGCTCGCTAACGTCGTGACAGATGATTAGACCTGCCGCGGTCTTCTACGTCTTCTCCATGATGATGTTGAGTCTGTGTGACAAGTACTGGCAGTTCATGCTTGTGCAGGGCGTCCTCATGGGCATATCCATGGGTCTCATCATGTTTCCCGCCATGGCAGCAGTGTCCCAGCACTTCAACAGGAAGCGGGCGGCCGCCCTAGGTCTGGCCATATCCGGGTCGTCCATCGGCGGCGTCGTCATCCCCATCGCCATCGCCAAAATGCTCAACAGCTCCTCTCTGGGATACGGGTGGACGGTACGCATCATTGGATTCGTCATGATCCCTCCCCTGGCCGTCTCCCTCGTGGTCGTCAAATCTCGTCTGCCGCCGCGGGCCACCAACTTCTTCCTCTTGTCCGCCTTCAAACAAGTCAGCTACCTCTTGATGATCGGCTCGGTCTTTTTCATGTTCCTGGGCCTGTTCACTCCGCTGTTCTTCCTTCCCGCCTACGCCGTCACACGAGGCATGGAGACCACGCTGGCGTCGTATCTTCTCGCCATTCTCAACGGAGCATCTACCTTTGGTCGAGTCATCCCGGGCATTCTGGCGGACAAGTTTGGAAAGTTAAACATGCTCGCCGCGGCGGGGATCGTCAACGGAGTTGTCATCTTCTGTCTGAACGAGGCCAAAACCACGGCAGCGCTGATTGTCTACTCGGTGGCTTTCGGATTCACTTCCGGCATGATCATTTCTGGATCTGCTACCGCCATGACGGTTGCCAGTAAAGATCCGCGAAACATCGGGACTTACATGGGAATGGGACTGGCCCTCAGCTCCATTGCGGCACTCATCGGTCCTCCGGTGAACGGGGCCCTGATTGATCAACATGATGGGTTCTTCAAGTCCTCTGTCTTCAGTGGAACCATGTGCCTGGTAGGTGGCTTGGCTGCTCTTGCTAGCAAGTCAGCAACGCCGGAGGGAATCATGAGCCGAACCTAGGAGAGGACACTTGGAGTAGTCATGCCACCTCTTGCCCACTATGCCCTACTGTACTTGCTAGAGGTTTAGATAAAAGCCGTGTATATTTCCAGACACGAGCAAGTCCACTCTGTTAGATCAATTTAATTATTTCTCAAGCACTTATCAAGGATATGCTCGCTTCTTGTCCCGCCCACCCCTTACAAGAGTTTCAGGCCCTCTGGTTGAAATGATAGTCTCTGAACATTCTCATGTCAATCACTCTCCTGCGACATGAATTTCAGTAGCTATAAGTAACCCCTCAGCATTTGGATCATGACTCTAAGATGAAGTTTATGGGACGAGCCTGGCACCGCTAATATCAAGCCACCTGAACTAGCAGAGGTCATTTACCTCTTCTTGGGACTTGGGATTCACCTTTAGTAATGCCATCCATGCCCGATCTTGCCGAGATTTGTAATCAAAAGCTATTTGGCTTAGAATCTGTGTAAGCTGCGAGATCTGGACCGCTTCCAGAAGCATTTCAAGGACATCGGTCTTAACTCCGAATAAAGTCCGAATCCACTACTCTTAGGACCGGCCGCATCTGTCCAAGGTACGAGAATTATCGTCGAGGCCGGACAATTCCAGTTTTCCAATTTCCGAAATTAGAAATCTCGAAATGAGAAACGCCAGTGATCTGTTGACGAGAACAATTAGAAAGTCTATATATACCATCAAGATGGCATAGCTCATCAGTTTGCTCTTCACCCATCACTTCTGAATTGCATTCGGCTCTAGCAACGTACAACAGAACTGCGATCATCTTTAGGAAATTATTAGTAAAATGACCTCCGACATGAAGACCATTCAAGTTTATGGCGACGGCGGCATCAACCCCACGAAAGTCGCCATCGTCCTAGAAGAGCTCGGCCTTCCCTACTGCCAGGACAGGGTACTCCTCGCAGACATCAAGAAGCCTGCCTACACCTCGATAAACCCCAATGGCCGTCTTCCATCCATTCACGATCCAAACTCCGACTTGACCCTCTGGGAATCCGGGGCAATCATCGAGTACCTCATTGAAAAGTACGACAAGGATGGAAAGCTCAGCTTCGCTCCCTCTTCGTCAGAGTATTTCCAGGCAAAGCAGTGGCTCTTCTTCCAGACGTCCGGTCAAGGCCCCTACTTCGGCCAGGCCTCGTGGTTCAAGCTGTTTCACTCCGAGAAGATCTCCAGCGCTGTGGAGCGATACGTCGGCGAGGTCAACCGCGTCGTTGGTGTTTTAGAGGGGCATTTGGGCAAACAGGAGAGCGAGGGGAGGGGCTTGTGGCTGGTTGGCGGAAAGTGTTCCTATGCGGATCTGGCTTTCATCCCTTGGCACAAGTTTGCAACCATGATCCTCGCAAAGGAGGAGTTGGATATTGAAAAGTACCCAAACGTGAAGAAGTGGATGGAGAACATGGGCCAGCGTAAGGGCGTGGAGACTGCGCTTAAGAACATGAAGCGGTTGGAGTAGGTGGATGCCGGGTGCTGTTATCCGAATAGTGAATTGGATCTCATCAGATGAAAGGCCTACGGACGCGTTTCTGGATGGCGGATAGTTTGAAGTTCCTTCGCTATACGGCTCCAGGGGCTGGTGAGCGCGGGGGCAGACATGGCGCAAAATGTATGTTGAGCCACTTTATAACAATCCAAGAGAGCTATCTACCTCGTGAATTGAGTAGGATTCACGCGTGCTGTTTGTGCCTCTTTCTCCAATCGGCTTGGAAGGTGTCAAGTACTCCTTGTTTGCGTCAAATTGATTAAGCAAAGCTGCAGGAAGTTAAAGAACACATAGCAGGCAGCAGCTTCCAGCTTTACTTCTTCTAATGGGAGCCCAATTTGCTTCACCACCACAGTTACTAGCTACGATTCTGAAATACCCAACGGCAATTGGATGTTTTTGCTATCCCAATACTTACTAGATAAAGCTACTATAGGCTTAAGGGGCTGCCGTAGAGCTCGAGCCGAAGGCGAGGAGGGCCCCCGGTAGGGCCGCCGGAGGCAAAAGAAACGCTCTAGCTTTGCGTTCCCAAAGGACAAGGATTTCAGTCGTTGGCATAGGTCCCAGTTACAACCAAGCTCAGGTCTAAGTGGCGTGGGTCGCAATCCACTCTATGACTTTACTAGGAGTGATGCGTGTGGCATATCGTGATGTCAGTCACAATGTAGGTATCGTCTTGATGTGTGTAAAAGGGATGATTGTTATTATCTATTAGTCTGTGAGGGCACATGATGATGCCCTCACAGGGCCAGTCACCTGACACGCTCAGGCCACAGAGACCATCCGGGTCCCTGTGATAACTTCACGTATCAAGGAGTCTAGAACACGACACCAAGTCGATTTTCCTCTCACATGCTTCTGATTGGAAGGCCTACAGTTTGATGAAGGCCCACTGACACCGTTCATGGCCTTGGAGCTCGGCGGGTTTGGGAAGCGCACCTCATCTCGTTACGGACTGACGGGTGCTGAATTAGTGAACCGGTACACGAATACGGATTCCACGGATATGATGATTCGACGTCTCATGATATCAGATAACGATTTCATTGCCTATTTCGGTCGACATTCGAAGTCTCATGATATCAGATGACGATTTCATTGCCTATTTCGGTTGACATTCGATCAACCAGCAGGGAAATCCCATCGTATTCTCCTGTAGCAAGACCTGAGCCAATCTCCGGTGTTGAAGCGTATAGTTTCTCAACATCGAGAACCCCGAGTGGAAACCAATCTCGTTCGTCAGGCTGACCCGGAACTGTTGCCTGCAGCGACGACTCGGTCAACAACGACAGCAGCTGAATCTCGTGTTGCTGCGCACTCAGCATTGAGTCCATTCACTCCAGGGGAGGGGGGAGACATGGCTCTTTTGGGATTCTAGCTTTCACGAGACGAGCTGAGACGCCATAAAAAAAATCCACATGAGAGAGCACGGATACACACACCCAATATTGGAAGGTCTCGCATGCCATCCCGAAAGCGGTTATGCGCATCGCGACGCGGATCGGAGCTTATTTAGCGGTAGATCAAGCTGAAAGCAGCAAAGCTTCCGCCGGCACAAGGATGCCATCGCCATGCCAGCCTTGACTTTCCACCGTCCAAGTCGATCCCGTGGCAGAGAGAGAGAGAGAGAGAGAGAGAGAGAG
>JAMYIC010000326.1:0-15057 GCA_024112705.1 Microcera coccophila | reverse complement strand
AAAAAAAAAGGCGGGCGGGCGGGGCGCTTGAGAAAATGTCTTATCGCGATGGCTGATTGGCCTCACGCTCCGCACTCTCATGGAAGGTTTTGGATGACTAGCTTCGATGATCTCTAGACTGTCAACCTTAATAAAGGTTGTTTCTGCTTGGCCTTTGTGTGCCTTATATAAATCTAGCTCCTGCCCTTCTGAATGAGAGATTTTCCCCTTCCAGCCTCCTCTTCCTTAATGCCATCACGCCCTTTTGTGACTCTACGCGGTGCCTGTCACAATGGCAATGTCGGCATGGCTGTCGGCTACCCGTCGGTACATACAAAACCCGCTGCTGTCGTACTTATTCCGCTGGGTAGCTCGTCCTCTTCCTCACCATGGGCTTCTTGCTTTACCTCCTGAGGTCCTCAACGCGATTACAGACCACCTAGACAAGCGCTCTCTCATGCTGTTCGCCCTCACTTGTCGGGCCCTTCATCGTCTTTACTTTCCCGAGCTCTTGGATCTGGATCCCTCTGAGATGCCAGAATTTCTGAGTCTTTTGGAGAAGGATACGCCTCGTTCCTATTTCTGCCATCGCTGCATAAAGCTTCATCCATGGGATACGACCTGGTTCCGTCTCGCGGGCCGCGACCGTGAGAGGAGCAGCGCCTATATCTTGTTTGGGAAACGTTGCAAAATGAGAGACCTGTTCTGTCAGTCCCACATATGCATTCCATACCTTCTCCCTTACCACTATGCGCGTCTAGTCATGAATGCTCATTTCTACGGCGCTGCGCACGGGTTACCAGTCAAATATTTGAATGAGTACAGTTCATACACCCGTTCTTGTCGTGTGGCGGTATCTGGTACTTGGCAAGCCCGAATCATCGACGATCAACTCATGCTATCATCAGTATTAACCATGGTTCATACTCGGGGAGACGCCAAGATTCTAAGGGAATTCGTTGATGAAGAGGGACCCCAAATTTGCTGTCACCTACATACTTGCAGCGGACCGATGCCCCCTGGAGAATTCTCCATTCCCGAACTGGCAACCCACAGCTCCCCCCCCGATTACTTTACACCGTGTACCGGATCCGTCAAATCCTGCCCCCGGTGTATGACAGACTACTGCATCGACATTAAACGGCGCAGCCGTTTAAAAGGCTGGATCATCAAGATTGTTACGTATCAGCAGCTTGGAAGAGCCCGAACACCGCTCGATTGGAGTTGGCAAACTATGACGGACGGTGGTTCTAAGCTCGCTCCTAGATCGTCGCACCCGTCAGGAGGTCCGTCGGGGGTTGTGAGGTATACGTGGAGCAAGGCAGACAAAGTAATACTGGAACCTGAAGGCGAGTGGGTGGCAAGGCTCTCATAAAGCCAGCATGGATGGTGTTTGATGGAACGAGACGGACTCTCCAAGCACACGATTCACGGGGCAGGCAAGTCAATGGGACATAGCAAGGAGGGAAATGGAAAGATACTCATCCTCAGATCATCTTAGCTTCACCTTTTTGCAAGGCTACTGGACCCCAGCACCACGATGAGGTGTGATCTGATCGCTGGGGAGGGCGCGGCACCGAAGTACCGGCCCCCTCCATCCCGGACGGGAGATGGAGTCATCAGTCCAACTCCTGGAATGGACTGGGGAAAAGGGCCTGCATCCGTTCTCTTACCAGGGCTTCGGCAGGAGACCTGTAAACAGGTGAGGGTCGACCAGGTTCCCTCTGGATCTTGAGCCCACCCTTCTCGAGGTCTTCGAGTTTAGAAAGGATTTCACGGAGAACAGCCGGCGGGTGCTGTAAGTCGGTCCTCAATCCTTGGATCTCCTCCTGAGTCTCGTGAATTGCGGTCGCCGCCCGCTGCAACTCGGTCGTTAACTCATGTCGGAAGTCCCGAAGTACCTCAGCGTATGGCCTCCCAGGAGGGACCAAAGCAGTCGTTAGCGCTTCGACATTATTCGCAAGACCCTCCAGGCGGGCTCGGCGGAGGGCATCTCGGGTGTGTCGCCTGGCCGAGCTAACAGTATCGAGAAGCGGGGAGGGAAACCAGGTTGGCTTGAAAACCACCAGGAGGGAGAGAAGAAAAGAGGCAACAGTGAAGAGCGCCCCAACGGCCGTCCACGCTGTGGGGAAGGCAAAGATAAAGTTTTCGTCAAGCATGATCGGCGACATGATCAAAATGTGTATCAGAGTTGAAATTTGAAAGTTGAATAGCACAGAGCATTTGTTTGGGTTTAGGAGAGGGAAAAGGAGTAGGTCTTCAAGGAGACAAGAAAATGTTTTTGTACCCATTGCCAGCACCTACTCGCTCCTGCCTTGGGATAGGAAGAAATTGCTCCTGGCAGGTTCGTTAGGAAGGAAGAGGGTAGGTACAAGGTATCTGAGACCAGGAATGACATGTTCGATCTCAACAAGGCAGTTTACATCCGGGGCTGGCTGGAGCCTGGAGAATTCGGAATCGACTTGATCCAGAACGGGATGCGCCCGGGAACTCGAGACAATGCTAGCAATAATAGCTGTTTCGATAGTCAACGTCTAGAATGAACGGGATGGCAAAGTCCCTCAAGGGCACTATTGCGCGAAACATTTCACCCATCAAGAAAAAGGCCCCCAGTTAACCCATAACCATAATGGGCCGTTAGTGATGGTAGTCTAGGAAGGAAAGCCCCCAATTTAGAACCCAGATGGAGAGGTCCTTTCCAGATCTCTCATCGATCTGGGCGTGCCTCGTACAGGCTGGTGAGCATTGATAGATCCCCCGGGGCAGGAGGGAATCTGTACTAGCACGAAGATCATTTGAAGTTAACCGAGCCTGCAACTAGGTACCTGAATCGGCCGCAGATGAAGAGATCTCTTTCCTCTCCTCGTTGATTACAACAAAATGACGTGATGCTACTCGGCTATTATGCTACGCTACGAGCTTGATCATCCTCGTAAGCTCTTGCCGTTCAGGGCTTCTCGTCACGGAACCTAACTGAAAGACTGCCGGTGGCCGAGGAAAGAACAGATGCAGACTGCCTCGTTTGAAAGGTCCACTGGCTGTCTCATTGTGCTTTACTAGAGATGATACGTCTTTGGTTCTCGGCAGTTGAAGTAGGCCAATGTTATCTTTCTAGAGCAGGAGTCTTGTCGTCATCATCTGACTCAACAAATCACGATCACGAAGTTGGTAAGTTGGGTTGCGAGTAAGCAGAGCGCAATGAGGAGGCAAGCACCTTCCTCTGGGTAAAATACTTCAATGTACCTGTAGCTGCTCGATTTGTGAACCTCTGATAGTGGACATCCCAAGTACCCAACGTAGAGAAATGACTCCTTTGAAAAATGAATTAAGCTGACAGCTGCTGAACCATTTTGCAATTCTTCATGACTCATTGTATGTGATGGTTCTTTCCCCAGTAACTACTATCAGAAATACAGAATTGAATTAATGCCCCCTGGACTGGACTTCCACGCGCCAAATGGCCGCGGAAGGCCATGTCTTGCGGCTGCGACTGAAGACTAAGGTAGAAGATACAATAAGGCTTTCACCAACTTGTAGATACCACGCTAATTCTAGTTGCCACCGCATCCATAAAGTCTGGAAGGATACTCCGTAGGCCAGGGATATATGATGAGCCATATCATCGGTACGGGAACCACGATTATCCAGAGGGGGTTGGGGGATTATGTTCCATGGAATGTCGAACTACGCTGCAGCCTCTTTCCATGTAACATGAAATTTCAGCTCTGTTTCCATAAAATGTAGCTGGTAACAAATTCGCACAGATAACAAGCCAGGCGCAACGCCATGAACAAGACCGCGCCATTCTCCAACCATTGACCATTCCAAACCACTGACTTTACCCATCAAGCATGTAGTAGACCAGAGCAGGATCATCCTCAAGGGCCCATCCCGCTAAACCGCTGAACACTTTGTCAAGGCTCAAGAGATATCCTACATATCCTGACCCTGACCGTCCGCCGGCGTGCCGGAAGACTCGACTCCGTGGAATGCGTCTCCGAACGCTGAATCGTCCATATCCATGTTTAAGTCCAAACCTTCGCCCAACTCGCCGGCAGATCCATCCAGTGTTGGTCCATCAAAGCTAGCGAGAGCATCCCCTGCCGTATCCAGATCACCGAGGGAGCTGAAGTCGTTTTGATCAAATGAAACAGAGCCACCGTCCGTCACAGCTGGCGTTGCAGCATTTGAGGTTGGCTTCGAGGCTGGTGCGGCAAGCTTGACTGCTTCGCCTCCCTCTACGTTGCTAGGCGTGCTAGTGGCAGCTCGAGAGTTGGGGTCTGGGGTTGAGCCGCCCTTGGGTATAACAACCCAGTCACCGCTGCCTGTCCCTTGATCGGGAGCAGTGCTATTCTGATGTTTGGCCAACGCTGTCTCCGTTCCGCCCATCGAAACGTCAACTCCACTCGTAGCCTGTGGTACGGAAGTTTGTTGTGTTTGTGCTGGTACCGGCGAAGGAACGTTTAGGTTCGAAGGGGTTGCTGCCGCTGATTGGATTCCCGATAACTGAGGCAGAGGCGTCGGGAAGTTGTTGATCGGAGTGGATGTAGATGAGAGGCCATTGCCCATCTGGTCTAGCAAACCAGCAGCAGTATTACCCATATCGATATCAGACTCGCCTACCATGACACCACTGATTTGTGAGCCTGTTTGGGATGGCTGTCGAGACATCTGCGTTACTGGCGCTGGAGCGGCCTCTGGTTCTGGTGCTGGGGCCTGATAACCCCCGTCTTGTACTCGCTTCACATCGGGCCGTATGTCAACCCTCCGTCCAGTAGCTGCCTCCACCTCCGTCACAATTTCATTTATCGTCTTTTTGGGAAGGCGACGGGGCACCGCATCTTCATCAGAAATGTCCACTTGACCTTCGATCCTCCAGAGCTCGTTTCCCGTGCCCTCCACCACGTTCCTGAGCTCCTTCTCCTTTACGACCAGGATCGAGCTTGCTTTGAACTGAGCAAGAACCTCTGCATGATCCGCCTGCATCTTCTCGATTTCGGCCTTGGTTGACTTGATATGCTCGTTGACGCGCTTGCGGAATTCATCCGCTTGACCAGGGTCTAGACGGCCGATGTAAGGCTTTTCAGGCACTAAAGAGAATGCATCAACGCCCTGAGCGGCAAAAATCCCCTCCGTCAAGGAAGCCAGCTCTCCTTTGAAGCCAAGACCAAGATCCGCAGGGGTAATTTGGCTTATTCTGTAGGGCGAGGATAGAATCTCCTCCATCCACTCGTGGTTCTGCTGGTACCGACTCAGAGAAATTTCTCGTGGGGTAAGATGATCGAACATGTCGCCGCGGGAAACATCTTCATCGTCGTCAAAGGCCGCATCCAACGGCGGCATTCCTGGGATGGGCACCTGTCCCTGGCTTGCTCCATGCCTGGCCCGCTTGGCTGGAGGGCCTGGGGTGGCCTGGGTAGGGTAGGCCATCTGTTGAGGCACTCCACGGGGAACCATCTGAGGGCCCATTTGCTGGCGGGTAGGATCCGGCAATGTAGGCCAATTTACTCGGTCTGACAGCATGAACTCCTTGCGGCGAATCTGTCCTGCTCGTAGGAGAAAGTGTCGCTGCTGCATGATGCTGTTGACTCGCTCATCGTATGGGATCATCGAAACCGGAACTCGGTCGTTTGGCTCAGCCGGACCATAATGGACAATGAACAGGCTGACATCTGGTTGAGGAGTATTGACGTGACCAGGACTGGGGACCAACCGAAACCGTCGTCGTGTGTGCATCGCAAACTGCTCACCAGGGAAGTAGCCAGCTTTCTGGACGTAAATCTCCATCGTCTTGTACCCCGTTAGCAGCACATCCAGCCCACGAGGCGGGATTACCTACCAGTCCGTTGCCCAGTTCTTGCTTGTAGAGCTGCTCAGGTGGCGCCCATACCACGCCATCCGTTGCAAAGTTCGTCATTAGCCTTTGAAGAGGCTGCCATGTCAGGAGAACGGTGCCATCAGCAGGCTTGTCGAGATATGTCCAAAGGAATGGGGCTCGGTCTCGCGCGATCTGGGGGGCGTTCATAAGCCACTTGGCGACCTCTTGAAAATCGAGACGTGGCATGGCCGGGTATCGAAAGGAAGAGATCAAATGAACATGCGGCATCTGAAACGCGATCAACAAGATATTCCTACGAAGTTCATGTTTTTGCTTCACTTACGAGGTCCTGGGGGACGCCGTGGCTGGGGTCGGGCTGGGCCATCTTGGATGAGTCGCGATCCAGCGCCTTCTCGTGGCCCTGATGTGCGATTGGTTCTGGTGTCTAAATGCCCCGAGAGCCGTCGCCTCAATCAAAGGAGAGAGACAATGCCGGGCGATGGTCGGCGATGGCGAGATGTTGAGGCGCAACGGGATGGTGTAGTTGATAAATACAGAGCTATCGGCGTCTTTGTCTTTGCGCGACTCGGAAGTTTCTCGCGACGAGGTCGTGTGTGCCTGGCCAATCGTTATGGGGAATTAATCATAGAAAAGTGGGACACTCGTTTTCGGCATGTTCGCGCCTCAACTCTCTCTCCCTTCTGTCTAGGATGACGAACTCGACTCTGCCCTCACTTATATTTTGTTTCACGCTGTGATGGAGATGTAAAATCTTTAATGTTTGGACATGACGTTTCAATTTACGGTTTTTGCTAATCTGGTGCACGATTTGTCGTCCTAAGCGTCTTAATTCCACTCGGATCCAACCCATTATCAGTTGCAGAGCTATCAGATCCCCTGCGATACTCCAAAAACCTGGCCGCAGTGGTTTAAAGTCATCGGACAGCTACTGCTCTACGATATTTACGATTTCTCATTGGCCTTCTTTTTCTCATAAGTAACTTAAGCCTGGTAGGTAGAGGCCGACACGTTGCCACCACGGCCAGTCCAGTTGACGTGGATGTCCTTGCCCTCGACGTACTTCTCGCTAGCGAACTCGGGCTTGATACGGAAGGTGTGAGCACCGAAGTAATCACGCTGAGCCTGGAGCAAGTTTGCAGGAAGGTCCTTGGTGCGGTAACCGTCGAACCATGACAGAGCGGTCGAGAAGGCGGGGGTGGGGATACCAAGTAGAGCCGCCTTCGCGACAACATCTCTCCAGCCGGGCTGAGCCTTGTGAATGGCCTTGTTGAAGAAGTCGTCGAAAAGGAGGTTCTGGAGGGTAGGCTCCTTGCGGTAAGCGGAGGTGATATCCTTGAGGAAA
Organism: Microcera coccophila; assembly: GCA_024112705.1. Lineage (NCBI taxonomy): Eukaryota > Fungi > Ascomycota > Sordariomycetes > Hypocreales > Nectriaceae > Microcera > Microcera coccophila. Next base: position 7,897 of record JAMYIC010000326.1, on the reverse strand, counting down.
ACGGATCGGATAATGCAGCCGCCACGCCACATGAGGGCAATGGAGGGCTTGTTGAGCTTCCAGTTGAACTCCTTGGCGGCCTATCGAATCAATCAGTACACATATATCGCGTCCTCAGTGACCCGCCTACCTCTTGCATGAGCATGAAGCCCTGGGCGTAGGAAATGATTTTGGAGGCGTACAGAGCCTGCTCAAGATCGTCGAGGAACTGGTTCTTGTCACCCTCGAACTTGGTGGTTCGGCTAACGAACTCCAGTTTGGACGAAGCGACGGTGCGCTCTTCCTTGATTCCGGATAGGCATCGGGCCAAAACGGCCTCGGCGATCAGAGTAACGGGCATGCCGAGGTCGAGGGCGTTGACGGCGGTCCACTTTCCAGTTCCCTTCTGGCCAGCCTTGTCGAGAATCTTCTCAACGAGAGCCGTACCATCATCATCGTTGAAGTACATGATGTCGCGGGTAATCTCAATCAGGAAAGAATCCAAGACGCCCTTGTTCCATGTGGTCAAAACGTCTCCAATCTCTTTGTTGGACAGGCCGAGGCCTCGCTTCATGATATCGTATGCCTAGAGGAAGCTTGATCAGCGCCGGATGCCATGAGGGAGTGTAGTGCATCTCGCTTACCTCGCAGATGAGCTGCATGTCACCGTACTCGATACCGTTGTGAACCATCTTGACGTAGTGACCAGCACCTTCGTCACCAACCCATTCGCAGCACGCTTCGCCGTCGCTCTTGGCGGCAATGCTCTGGAAGATGTCCTTGATGTGAGGCCAAGCCTCCTCGTTACCACCGGGCATCAAAGAAGGACCATATCGGGCGCCCTCCTCACCACCGGAAACACCGGAGCCGACAAATCGGAGGCCTTTGCTGGCAAGGTACTGAGCACGTCGGTTGGTGTCCGGGAAGTGGGAGTTACCGCCATCAATGATGATGTCGCCCTTGTCGAGAAGAGGAATGAGCTTCTCGATCCACTGGTCAACTGGCTTGCCGGCCTGGACGAGCAGCATGACACGGCGGGGGGACTTGAGCTTGCTGATGAACTCCTCATCGGAGTGAGCACCGACGATGGACTTGCCCTTGGCTTCGTTGGCAAGGAAATCGTCGACCTTGGAGACGGTTCGGTTGTAGGCGCAGATGGTGAAGCCATGATCGGCCATGTTCATGATCAGGTTCTGTCCCCTTGAGTTTTGTTAGCGCATCACCGCAGTAGACAGAGAGAGTGTGTGAGAACTTACATGACAGCAAGGCCAATAAGGCCTAAATCCGCGCTTGCCACATTGTCAGCATAATTTCCATCTTTGTTCGCACAAGAAGCTGTGGTTGAGGCAGAAGAAGTGGAAGTAGGGTGTCGTTGTGCGCCTCCAAGCACGATGTTGGCGAGACGAGCTCTGCCTCGAGACAATAAGCCAAGTTCAACAATGTGAGAGGCTGGAGCTATCACGACACTCGCAACGGGAGCTTCGGCTTGCGGGAATTGAGGTCATCATAGCAACAGACTCTTGGGGCGGGGTGGTGGGGTAATTCCTCCGCAAAGGCGAGGGGCATGGGACGAGTTGGGGGAATGACTTACACAGCGCCAGACATAATGGGTAGAGTGTGTGTTTGAAAAGGATCACAAATGGAGGTATAGTGATGATTGAGCAAAGATGAGTTGGAAGGAGTATGAGGAGAAGGAGAGGGAAAAAAAAAAAGGATCGAGAGAGTTTCAAGCCAGGAACGGGAGGACAAGAATTATAGTCCATCAGTGGTGGGTGGTGGGAGCAAGCATGAATGCTCTCACTCAGAAAAGCGGGTATCTCATTGAATTGGCGGGGCGCCTCGATCGTCATCACTGGATGCTAAGGTAGCTTAGGCCTTCTGTCTAGCTGTTCCATTAGACGAGGCTTGGACAATCATAACCACGGAGCTTCTCCAAATTACTTGCTCTCCGCGGCGCCGACCCCGATCCTGACTCTGATCCTGGCGGGGCAGCGGTGACGAAGGCTGAATTTTTACCGGCTACCTGGGTGATTGATTGGTGCTCCTCTGCTTTGCTTGTCGTGTTGCGTCTCACTAAAGCACAATAAGGCCAACCCGAACGCAACCGCCCACGGGCAAAGCTCCAACCGCTGATGATGACCCCCATCATGACAAGCCCCTCAAAAAACCTTGGGTCGTCTAGAGCTGCAGCGAGCTAACGTTACTCCCATACCTAGATGAGGCTAAGCGGCGGACCAAGTTCCAGCCACAGTCCCCATTGGGTGGCTTCTTCAATGGCTTTGTTCGGATTTCAAACTCCAGGCGTCACAAGGGGACGACGGGAACATTCCCTGGAAACCCGCCTGCGACTTGATCCAGACGGACATGAATCGTCCACGCGCTGTGTGATTCATTGGGTTCTTGCGGCTCGTGCTTCGCCTCCAAATCGCGCGGAGGCTCCGACTTGGGCTTGGCTTTATGCCTTGACCCCCAATCGTTCACTAATACAGATCCTCTTCTTGTGCCTTGTGGGTGGAGATGCAGTTTACGGAAAAGAAAGAAGTTTTCACTCGCCGCAATCATACCATGCTGTGAGCTCCCCAGGGGTGCTCAGCGACTCAAACATCCCCAGTCTCAACTCGCGCCCGCGTCCAGCCATTCAGTCCCGTCTCGTTCCATTGGGTATGAAGGCGCACAAGCACCACCAGCCGAGTCCTCTATCGGACAGCAGCCCGAATCCCAACGCCGTCTAACCTAGGGTTTGCTAGATTACGCTGGGGTTACGAGTCCCGCGCCGACTATCCCGAGTGTCATAAATGTCGCAGACGGGTCACATCACTATATCTCGGCGCCGGCATCGTTCACTGGCAGGACTGTCTTTGGCTCGCCGCTTCTACAGCTCTCCGGTGGAACATGCTTCAAGGGTTGCCACCGCTCTCCACCGGCGTTGAATCTGGAAGGTGGTGCATTGGGGCCGGCGAGGGCGCCGACGATGCCGAGTTCATGCATCCCAGCCTTAAACTCCGAAGTTGCTTTGGTGTCCCAGTACTTACCGCCAAAACCATTTCGGTACTGGTCTATGTGTGATTTCCTGCTGTCCCTCTGTCACAAACGTGTCTTGAGTAGTCTTAAAACTTGGCAAGCCTTAAGCTTGTCTCGACTGGTCTTTGCAAGCCCCGCCCCCACGTTGTACGTCCATGTTCAGCAACGATGCTGTCAGGAAACCGACGAGATACATCACGTGATGAAACCAGCCACACCGCAGCCGAAAGTGGGCTCCAGGCAGATACCCAGTTCAAGGTAGATCCCGCAACCACGCAGACTACCTTTACTCCTTTTACACTGTTCATCATGGCCTATCCTCCCCCTCCGGGCATCAGCAACCTCCCTGCGAGACCTCCTGCTTCCAAAGGCGGCTTCAAATCTGCTTTTAAACCCGCCTTCTCCTCCGCGCCTCAGCCATCCACACCGGCTTACTCCAACGCGCCTTCATATTCAGCTCCGTCGAGTTACAACGCTGCACCAACCGCGCAGTATGGCGCATACTCTAGCAATGCACCTGCGACTGGGGTGAACGCTTCAACGTCCTCGAGCTATTCATATCCTCAGCAGCCACAGCCGCAGTCGCAGCCGCAGAACTACGGAGCTCAGAACTATGGACAACAAAGTTATGGTCAGTCGTCGTATGTGGCACCACAGATTCGAAATCCGTTTCCCATGCCCGGGCAGCCAGGGAGCGACTATGATCCCGACATGGCAGCGCAGATCGCACAATGGCAGAGTGCCTACGTGAGCAAGGAAGGCAAAGACGGAAAGCCTCTGGGCATGACCGACTCACCCAAACCCGAAACGCTACCAGCGGTGCCCAATCCCTCTGATAAGAAGAAGACGGTCGTGCGAGAGGGCGGCGGCAAGAAATGGACCGACGACTCCCTTCTCGAATGGGATCCTTCCCATCTCCGCCTCTTCGTCGGTAACCTCGCTGGCGAAACAACCGACGAGTCCCTCCTCAAAGCCTTCTCGCGGTGGAAATCCGTGCAGAAAGCCCGAGTCATTCGCGACAAGCGCACGGCTAAATCGAAGGGTTTCGGGTTCGTGAGCTTCAGCGATGCGGACGACTTCTTTCAGGCTGCTAAGGAGATGAACGGAAAATATATCCAAAGCCATCCCGTGGTCATACGGAAGGCGAACACGGAGATAAAGGTGGCGAATGTGAGGGAGAAAGACAAGCACGGGAAGAAGAATAAGAAGAAAGGCGGAAATGGCGGAGGAGGAGCTGGAGCCGGGTGCTATGAATCCAGCATGGGACCTGTTCATGGGGGTGGTGTGACGAAGCCTGGACAGAAGACCAAGAACGGACTGAGGCTACTAGGATAAATCAGCCATAGTCGGAGGGTTGGGGTTTAATCTTGTGGCGTTTGGCGTTTGAGAGATCATTAGCATACCCAGCCTACAAAAACGAAGAAAGGAGTCGGCATAATCAAGTCTTCAGATCCGGTCTTCAGATCCGAAACTGAACAACATTTAATAGAACAAATTATGAACAGCTTGCATAGGATCTCATCGTGAAGCCAGTATTGGGTATCTCAAAAGATGCCCGGCATGGGTATTTGCCGGGCTCTAATCCATGCGCTGTCCGAACCCCAAATATGCTTACCCTCTTGTTATGCGACTGTAGGTCCACATTGCCGAACATTGATTGTACTCCCCCCCCCCATTTTATGTGCTCATCCATAGCCCCGGCTTATGATAGAACTAGTGATACATTATGAATATTGCAGCCGCTAAGGCTAGTCGTGACCTGTCCCATGAACCAACGAACGGTCGGTCGTACCACAAAGAAATTCCAACCGAATCCAACCAAGCAATGCCAAACGAATGCATCGACTGGACTAGTCTATCCTGCGCTCGTGTGAGGGCCCAGCTGATGAGGCACGTAGTAGAGGCTGGAAATCACCGTCAGAGGTTACGAGATTCTGATCGAAGTCGATGCTGCGACGGAGATGACCAGTATCCTCAGGACTGTCGTCGAATTCGTCGAGGTCGCTGCCACTATTATCAGAGGGGAATTGGCTGTCGTCGGCCCCAAGGTGGCGCCCGTGAACACTGAGTTGCGCTTCTTGACGCATTTTGGAGATTTTGATATAGTTATAGGCCGCGATAGCGGCCATGGTGGTCAAGAGGCCGACGAAGTTGATGGGAGTGAGCGTGTCATGAAACACGAGCGAGGCGGCAGAAATGGTCACGACCTCTTTGAAGATACCGGCGATGGACAACGTGACGACAGAGGTCCGCTGCAGTAGAGCGAATTCGGAAGCCGTCATACAGAAAGCGATACAGCCGGGGAATAGCAGAAAGAGTGGAGCCATGAAAGACCCCCATTCGTTGCTGAGGGCTGCGAGGCCGTCAACAAGATTCCCGAAGCCCTCGACGGGGATGGCGAGGACGACGAGCGTTACAAACATCACAGGAGTGAGATAGAAGATGCTGGAGAAGGGATTGGACGTCGCTGGGTTGCGGAGGAGGAGGATTTGGGTGAGACCCCAACGGAAGCCGGAGAAGAAAGCAGCGGAGATGACGAGAGCGAAACCGCCAAGCTTGAACTCGACCTCGCCAAAGACCATGAGGACGACGCCCGCCGTCATAGTCGCGATAATAGCAACGAGACGCCAAGTAGCCGTCTCGAGGCGAAAGATGAAAGCGAAGATGAGTACGAAAGCAAGAGAAGAGGATTTGCACATGGCTAGAGGCGATTAGCTTTGGCGAATTCACGCGCGTCCAATTCGAGGCATGGGAGACACATACTGTAAAAGGTGAGGCTGATAAACTTGAGAGACGTGTTGCCCAACCCAATATCCAACCCTGTCGCGGCGCCGCATGGCCCTATTCTAGTCAAGTAAAATAACTTGGTCATCCCGGGTGTTGATTGGGGCTCCGTCTCATGCCTCGAGCTGCCCAAATCCGAATTGTGTCCATGGTGCGGTCGCAATGATGGTACCAAGTATAGGACTAGTGATGAGAGGCCAAACTGCACGAGCATATGCATCGAAGTCGTGAAAAGTGGGAAAGCGAAGTTTAAACGGTCTCGGTCGAACATCCACTTATTGTACTGCGCAGAGCGTTAGTAATGACACCGGAACGTAGGGGGCAGCAAAATCATGGGGAGCAACATACTAGAGAAATCGACAGCGAGAACAGATACCACAGAAGTATCAAAATACCATTCACGGCCAATCTTCTGAACACGTCCTTGTCTGCCTCTTTCCGCTCGTCTACTGAAACCTTCTCCCGTGCAATACGCTGATCCAGCCTGGTATTCCTTTTTCGTTTTTGCTGCTTCCTCAGCTTGTCCTTAGCGGTCAGCCCCGTCTCCTCATCATCGTTGAGGTCTTCATCGCTCAAATCATCCTGGCCCGACTCATCCCTACCCGACGCAAACTCGTCACTCCCAACACCTTCTTCTGAAATCTTGAGCTCGTCGCCCAATGCATTTGGCGGGATGCGGGCGGCCGACTGGCCGCGCGAGTGGCTCCGAGTACTGGTCTGGCCAGCAGGAGCCATGAGGCTGCTACGTCGTCGCCTATGCCCCAAGACGGGCTCCATCTCGATGTTGTCGTCGCCTTTCGAGGGTCGAGCTACCTGCGATGAACGAGAGGCGACCGTCGTGGCGGCTGCGAGGGTGACTTCTGGCCCTACTCTATTAGTGCTGGCAGAGACGCCTATACCAGAGGGCGAGTCAGGGATCGAATCGCGAGTGGAAGAGTCTTCGGGAGAGGGGGCGTCGGCGATAGCGGTAGTGGTAGGAGATTTCGAGGAAAGGGGAGGGGAAAGAAGAGAATGGGACTGGACGGGCGGATCGGGCAGCATGATAGAGATGGGGATGGGGCATTCATATGGATGGTTGGCCGATCGGGGGGGAGGACACGGGAATCTTGCTAGGTCTGGGCAAATGCTTGTTGGTTCGTGCTGGGGCTACCTGCTACCCAGGTAAGGATAGAGCGGGGGGACTAGGGAGCCGTAAAGTCTTTGTTAGCGGCGTTTGCTTCAGCGCCTCCAGTCTGCGAAAAAGCCACCGTAGTGTCTAGTCCCGTACAGCTCCAAAACCTCCTCTACAAGCCTGCAGCAGATGAAATATGGAGCAGTCCTTGGCGCCTGCGCGTGGCGTATCGCGTACCATGGCCATCGTCCCCTATAACTGGGATGCCTTTGACGCGGTGCCTTCTGTCTGGCTGACAAGGGAGCAGGTGTCTACGCGTCAAGGCGTGAGATTGGTCACGTTGCTGTGCGGCGCTGTAGCGGTTGATTTATGCATGTTTAGCTCATTTTGTCCGGTGAGGGGAGTCTTTTCGAAGGGGTCAGGGGACCCGGGATTGGGATTCGGGGCCTTAGTTGCATGACGATCTGCACAAGTAAAAGTGTGGGGAGGACGCATGACAAGATTTTGTCAGAGCGGGAGGGTAGTTTACCGTCATCTCGACACATTCACCGCAGGATTCAGGAGACTACTTGGCCATGTGAGTTCCTCCTGAGATGCCGCCTGCGTCGGCTCCTCTCCAGCTTATCCACCTATCCGTGAGCAGTAGCGCTCTACGACCGAAGTCTCCGGCGTGTCGTGGACGTGGAGCCTTGTTGAAGGGCTTCAAGCGTAGGCCGAGGCAAGGAATACGATGCTCATTACAAACTCTTCGTCGTTGACGAGTCGACCCCTTTAATCGAAGTCATCCTGTTCTGGGTGTCGCGTGCCCTCTGCATGGTTCCTAGGCTAAAATCCAGCATTGCCCCGTACAGCCCACAGGGATAACAAATGTTAGCTCACGTATAAACCCCGCCGATCAGTATAAAGTTGCACACTCGCCGACCCAACGGCTGGGATGGCAGAGCAACCGTCGAGTTCACCATCACCAACGGTCAGGAAACGTCCACCGACAAGGTCATGTTG
>JAMYIC010000324.1:0-24589 GCA_024112705.1 Microcera coccophila | reverse complement strand
ACCATCGACGACGGTGACGGCTCGGATGCTAGTGGTGATATATTTCTACCAATAGCAGGTTTGACACCCATGTCGTCTCAGTGAGGGGTTAGATGATAAAGCGAGTGCGAAGGGAGATGTTCAGAAATAGGGTAGATATAAGGGGCCAGGACGGTGCGAGATATAGAGGTCTTGAAGCCGTGCGTGATGACTCTGAATGGAGGCGTACATCGTCAGCGAGGACTTTCTAGGAACAGAGCGGAAGCAGAGCAGAAGCAGAGAGTTGCAGATGCCTAGTTTGGTACAGTTCCTTATCCGCGAAAAGAAACCTTTACGTCCTACTCGTTAATGTCGTTTAAACACATGGTTGACCTTATCCTCCTCATGAGTATTTTAAAGCTGACGAGACGATGATAGGTATACAGATATTATTAATTTGCCAGGCAGGATAGCCGGACTCTTCGTGTATGTCATGTAATATCCAATGTAATCGGCGAGACTCAAGGTCTGCCTGCTAACGACAGGTATAGATGCGTGTATAAGCAAAACCGCGTAAAGCCACTAAGGCACACTATCCGCTCCCCTTCACACCAGGTAACATTAGCTGAGACTTTCATAAAATATCCAGTGAAATTGTTCATCGCAACCACTCCCGAGTCCTAAGACCGGGGCTCGATTCCCGCCTCGGGCTCCGCCTGGGCCTTGCGGGCGGCGTTGAGAGCCTTGAGCTTGGCCGTGCCGAAACCCGCCACGCCCTCCTCTTGGTTGTCGCCAAGCCAGGGCTTCCTCGAGTCACCGAGCATGCTTCCCGACAAGAAATAGGTGATCAATCCAATGATGATGAGGACGAAGGCGATGGGGTAGAGGTAGTGGATGGTGTAGCCGAAGACGCGAATGCCGATGATGACGCCCCAGAAGTTTGCCGTCAGGAGCGAAATGTCGAAGAAGGCGGCGCTGCCCATCCGGAGGATCAGGGGCGCAATTGTGTAGAAGAGGAACAGGCAGATGGTGTAGCCGATGAGCCAGCCGATGACCTGGCCGTCCCAGTAAGCATCCTGGAAGGATTGGCGGTCGAAGATTGCAGCCTGGACGCCGTTGATGCACATGCCGAGGAGGCCCATGAAAGCAAGAACCTGGTACATGGGCCGCTTCGAGACGAGCCACTCCTCGAAGACGTTGCTGGAGCCATAGAAGGTCGCGCCGAGGAGACCGAAGAGATCGCCCTTGAGCATGTCGACACCAGGACCGCCGTTGGAGCCGGTGATGTGATCAGAGGCCAGCAGGATGCCCATGCCGCCGCAGCAGACGAGGATACCGATGATCTGGAAGATCTTGTAGCGGACCTTGAGCAGGAAGAAGGAGATGATGACGACGCAGACGATGGACCAGAAGTTCAGCAGCTGGGCCGAGAGGAGGTTGGTGTAGCGATAGGCCAGGACGGTGAAGTAGTTGCCCTCGACATCGAGGAAGGACATGATGAAGTACTTCCACCCATCGGTACGGGCAACGCGGACCCACTCCCTCGGGCCATCCTTGACGAGGAAGATGACGGTGTAGACGATGAAGAGGAGGACGTAGTTGAAGAAGCTCTGGAAGGCGGGGATACTGGTGCCGACGTTGGCGAGGAAGCTGCTGAAGGTGTTGGTGCCGGTGATGCAGAGCGACAAGACCTGGCCGATGGTGATGACGATCCAGAAGTCGGGGGTCGCGAGGTAGCTGTACCAGTGGACGGACTTGGCCTCGAGGATGTGGATGCCCCGGCTGACGGCGGCGTTCTCGTCGCGGGGAGGGACCTGGTTGGTGGTGGGCTCGAGGCCCTTGGAGGTCTCGTCGGCGTGTTGAGCCATGGTGGAGGATTCGGCGAGGTCGTCGAGCCGGTGGAGGAGGGAGTAGCCGTACTGATCTTGGGGAGCCGTGGTGGGAGAACCTCTGGGAGGTGGTTCGGGAGATGTCGAGGTTGATGAGGCGTGGTCTAGTAGACGGGTCCGCTCGTTCATGCAACTGCCCATTGTCAGACACCCATAGTATCCTTGACCGTTGCGATCAGTTATCGACCTACCTCTTGTCTTCCTATCTACAACTTGTAAAAATCTATCGAGCACTGGTCCAGCGCAGTATATTTGGCTAATGGATGGCAGTGGTTAAGTGGTGGTTTCTAGACCAAAAAAAAAAATATGGTCAAGTCTTTCTTCGTCCCCGAGTGTTGCAGCAAGCGCAAAGACTTCAAGTCGCTTGCCGGATCTTATGGGTTGAAGCGGCACATGTAACGATGTGCCCGCGCGTAGTAAGTGAGGAAGAGGGCCGAGTTGGCGCAAGTCGACATGAGATGGCGATAAGGGAAGGATAGTCGCACAGGGCAAGGGACTCTCTCTGTCGTTCAGCCGATAGATGAACAAGAGACGTGAAGAGAGAGAGAGAGAGAGAGAGAGAGGAGGGGAGAAGAGGTGGCGGCAGTGGCAGATGTGCAGTTAAAGTACTTGCATCTGATGCTCATCTTTTCGTAAAAAAGTTCGAATCAATCCTGGACGGGGACCGAAGCCATGAGTGGGGGAGGTGGGGTGGAATGGCCTCGAGCGCTTGTTGGTACGGGCTACGGATTACAGGGTACAAGAGAACGTGGACAACCCTTGCAACGAACCCAACGAACTATCCCGAACCAGGTTGGAGTGAAGAAAATGTCGATGCACTCGACTGGTCTAGGGCTCCCTAGCGGGTGACCCGGCTGCGTTAGGGGGTGCGTTAGGGGGTGCGTTAGTGGCCTCGGCCGCTGTGCTCTAGCGGGGAGGGGGTTTGCCACGGGACGATCCACTGGAGGGGGGTTGCCGCTGGGTGCCCTGTGAGACGTGCAATTCCGCTGTGCCGGGATGCGTGGTGTCGAACGGGTTGCTGCAGATTCCGCCTCGCATTTGGGAGAGACAACTTGAAGTGAATTGGCCGAACGAATTGAATTCGCTAATGCTGTCTAGTTATCGCTATTATTTCTACCTCAGAACAATCTTATAATTTTAATCGCCACCGCCGTCGTCCTTGTCCTTGTCCTGGAATTCTTTGATCTTGTGCTTAATATCCTGTGCTCATTAGATTTTTATTAATATATCAGAAATTAAAATACTTACCATTGAAATCTTGCGGATCGAAACTGAATGGGATAGACATTGCGCAATGATCCACCACTTTCTCTACCAGGGTGTTGCTTGTTGGATTTCGACTAGCTTTTCTAATGTCTGCCGCATAATTTCAAGCTTCTCTGATTGCGCTTTTTGTTGGACTAGCGACTCTTGCAGGATATTAAGCATCTGTTGCGTCTTTTTGAATTAGTATCTGTTGCAGAAACTTCAAAGTAGGTGAAGATACCTGGTTGTCTGTAGGCGATGGCTGGGAATTCATGGGCGATGGCTGAGAATTCATAGGCGATGGCCGATTACCAGATAATTGACGGTATGAATGAAACGCCGATGGCTGAGAATTCATAGGCGATGGCCGATTACCAGATAATAGGCGGTATGAATGAAACGCCGATGGAACTCTGGCTGCATTGCGAATTAAATGAGTGCGAAACATGGTGGGCGAAAATGTGAAAGATGAAGGTTGAAAGTTTTACAGTACCTAAAAATCGGGGGTTTAAATAGACTGGAGAAGCTGTGTGTCGGGGAAGTCTCGGAGCCATCACCTTCTTTCCTAAAACTAAAAACAAACGCCTCGCTCGTTTGACTTTGAGAGGTTGGGTCGGTTCAGAAGAATGCAGCTTCAGATGACTAATATGAAGCTCAATAGATAAGTAGGGTTATCGTACAATGTTTAGGTAACTGGATATCCTCGGAGATGTATGCAAGGTAGCCCCCACAAGATTGTTTTCATATGCTAAAACCGAGGCCGAAGTGTTGTAGGCAACTGCTGCGAGGCAATACTCCATTTGGGAACCAACAAGCCTCTTTGTTCATCCTTCCTCCTTCACCACTGCTTCATGCAACCGATCAGCCGGCATTCTTTGTGCAACCACTCCGCATGTCAGACATTCGAAGTTGCGGAATGAGAGGCCTAGTGCTGGTCTGATGCCTCATCCAATGATTGCAACCATAGTCGCCATGAACTATTCTGCCATATCACGGAGCAATCGGTAGACCAGCAAGTACTGTCCCAGCCGGCAGCGGCAGCGACAGAGCCTTGAGGTTTCGGGAATGAAGAGTCTGGAGGCAGAGAAAATCGACGGCCTTCTCTGCATCCTACATTACCCATCGTGGACCGCTGTCTTCACTCTTCACGGTCAGCGGGGTCGACATCAGGTCCAAGTCTGCCCTGACGTACACTCACTGAAACCCCCTCTCTTTGGTGTTCCTCAAACTGGCTGAGACTCCGAGGCTTTAGCTCCCCGTAGTCGGCAACCGTGGCTGCATCGTCGAGCCGACATTGGAGGGATTCCTAGCCGCAAGGAACTGTTGCCATGACCTGTCGGGGCACTCGTTGGGCGGCTCTATCTAGCGGAACCGAAAGCGGGAGGCGCTCAGGGTTTGCCCATGATCGTCGACATGGCGATGCGGACAGTCTTGGCTACCAGAACGTTTGTCATCGTACTATCGACGGAGGATTCGCCATTGCCTGCGCTTTTAAATCAGCTCCCGCAGCAGCTTGGATGCACCAGATTATTTCGACTTACCTGGAGAAAGGGACATTTGGCCCTCTGCAGGAGAAGTGTTGGTTTCCGACATTGGCACTTCCCTCTCCGGCAGTGCTGATAATTCTTTTAGGAACAGGTCGTGGCAGTCTTGTGCGGATTTGAGCGAGAGGGCAATGGTGTTGTCTAGAGCAACGGCGATTAGCGTCACTGGCTGTCTTCGAGCAAGTTGGTGCTTCACCCACTAGACTTTGTTGACGCCGATATCTGAGGCGAAGGGGTGGCCGGCATGGCGTTCCCGGCAGCACCTGTCTGTAAGTTGCCAATGTACTCGAGATACATCCAGTCCATCCAAGAATTCGAGGAGACGAACTGACGCTGCTGAGGGTCGAGAGAACAAGAGTTGGACAGGACCGCAGGCACAACAACGTGAGAAGACCCGTTTGCCATGACCGAGAACCAGCCAAAGATGATCCATAGCCAGTCAGTTCTCGAGAAGTTTCCCCTTTATAAGTGTTTCGAGATGCACCGCCTCTGGCAACGAGTCGTCGGAACACGGTGGTGGGTCCTCGCGCCCTTCGTATTTCGTACCGACAAGGCGTGCCTGCGCCATGCAGATCCGACGCCCCCAGCCCGTTCCCTCGCAGGGCTTAACAAGCTTCACGCAATCTCGCTACTATTCAGTGTTAGCGAGCGGACGCGCATCGTCTCGCGCCATCATGCCCGAGCGGGTAAGGCGTCATGGGCCGCGTTGCGTCGGGACAATTGACAGCTGCGAGGTGCGACGTGATTATGGCCGTCTGATCATCGCAGTGTTCTTCAACTGGGGATGACGGGGGATTGGCATTGCTAATTTCCCTGACCTGATCTGTTGTCGCGTCTTCAGCCCTACCGGGGTCACTGGGGGTTCTTCTATAACGACGCTGGAACCGGTCCTTCAGTGTGCTTGAACTCCAACTCTGTTGCTCAACTGGCAACTTCTATCAATCCAAGCAACTTGCACCAGCGATGTAATCAGAATGCTGGATTATAAGATTGAGGTTTTGAATACTGGTTGTTTGTCTTGCACAACTCAGTCTCCTATCTTGCAGACTTCCTCACGAGCCAGTCCCCTTGGTGGACGTGCATCTACCTACTCCAAGCCAGTGGCATTCCCAGTTGAGCTTTATCGCGAAAAAGCACCTGTTATCAGAGATTCCTTCATCAACCGCAGGAAACTCACCATTCCCACGCCTCTCAAGTGTTGTTGAGCATTAGGAATCAAATGCTCCGCCGAAACGGTTGTCGAGGATGATGAAAGGAGGTACCATCCTGACGTTGGGCGGTGATCGCTGCGAAGGGAGCCTGTCTCGCTTGACTATCAAGGTTGCTGACGATTAATCGATGGACTCAGCAGCACATCATACGCTACATTTGGATCCCTCGAAGCAAAGTCATGTCTCAAACTGAACCCTACATGATGCATGTCGTGAATCGTGGGCTTTCAGTGGTGCACTAACCCGTCCAGCCCTGGAGCTACAGAGGATCCGCACCCCTGCAGGAAACGCGGGTCCACTGATGTCAACTGGAGACGTCAGCTGCCTGGAGCTCACCCCGGTCGGTCCCTCAGGGTTTCCCTCCGATACCGTCTCCCCGCGGCCCCCGGGTCATCATCCATCCTACACTTTCAAAACGTCAACAATCATCATCTTCCGAGTTGAATCGTATGATTTAGAGGCTTCACTTGGGTTCCGTCATATAAGTCGCCAAAAATGATCCTCAGAAACGCTGTTGCCAGTGGCCTCCTCGTGGCGGTAGCTCGAGCCGCCCAGCCGGGAGCTGTCAAGCCGGTCGAGGCGCCCATGAGGGAACTCAATTGGGCCCAGTTGAACTTCCTTCATACCACTGATACGCATGGCTGGCTCGGTGGACATCTTCAAGAGTATGTTGAAGCCAAAATTAAACAACCAGTCAACCGCTGACCATGCCGTAGACCCCAGTACTCAGCCGACTGGGGCGACTACATCTCCTTCTCCCAGCATATGCGAAAGCGAGCAGATGACGACGGCGTCGACCTCCTCCTCATCGATACCGGCGATCGGATCGAAGGAAATGGACTCTACGACTCCTCAAGCCCCAAAGGACTCTTTCAATATGATATATATGCCAAGCAAAGCGTCGATATCATGTGCATCGGCAATCACGAGCTGTACCGGGCATACTCGACTGATCGCGAGAACGACACGACGGTGCCCAACTTTAGAGACAATTACATCGCGTCGAACCTCGACTATATCGACTTCGAGACGGGCGACCAAAAACCCCTTGCTCAGCGGTACCGCAAGTTCAAGACCAAGAATCAAGGCATTGAGATCGTCGCCTTTGGCTTCCTTTTCGATTTTACAAACAATGCCAACAACTCCGTGGTTCAACCAGCGGAAGAGACTGTCAAGGAGGAATGGTTTCAGCAGGCCATTCGAGAGAAGCCAGACCTGTTTGTCGTGACTGGACATGTTGGGCTGCGAATGGAGGAATTCAAGGTTATTTTTACAGCTCTGCGAAAACAGAATTGGCATACGCCCATTGCCTTTTTCGGTGGTCATGCCCATGTCCGAGACGCGCTGAGGTTCGACGATAATTCGTTCGCCATGGCCAGCGGGCGGTACTTTGAGACCATCGGCTGGATGTCCATTGATGGAATCAAGCCAAAGGACTCCAAAGATGCCTCGGCCACCAAATCGGCGAGCTTCACCAGACGGTACATTGACAACAATTTGTACGGCTTGTACCACCACACCAACCTGAACGAGTCTACATTCCACACCAAGGAGGGGAAGGCGACGACCGAGATGATTAGACGGGCTCGAGAAACTTTGGATCTCGATAGTCAGTTTGGCTGTGCACCCAAGAGTCTCTGGTTGACCCGGGCAAAGTATCCCAGCGAGGACAGCATCTTTACGTGGATCACAGACGAAGTCTTCCCCGACGTCGTTACCACCGAGGGCCGAGAGGACAAGTCGAGAATGGCCATCATCAATACTGGCGCCATTCGCTTCGACATCTTCAAGGGCGCATTCACTCGTGACAGTACCTACATCGTCAGCCCCTTCCTGAGCGGGTTCAGGTACATCCCAGATGTGCCGTACAAGGTCGCTTCCAAGGTCATCCACATCCTGAATAGCGGTCCGACCATTCTGCGGGAGCATGGCGTCGATACCCGGTTCTTGACGATCCCCGAACAGATGTTCCCTGCAGTGCCTTACCAAGACGAAGACGAAGAAGACCCACGACTTGAACTTCGAGACATCCAGGGCCCTCTAGGCGACGCCAAGGAGCCCGATCTCATCCACGGATACACCACCAAAGACGGCATTGATGCGGAAGGCGACGACACTATCCACAAGCCTCTCAAGTTCTACAAGCTGCCAAACTGTGTCCAGAGCGAAATTGGGTTCCCTGAAGATGGCGAGCCGGAGACGGTGGATTTTGTCTTCCTCGACTTCTTGCAGCCGTGGATTATTCCATCTTTAAAGTATGCCGGTGGTGACTACAGCGACAATGATGTCAAGGTCTATTTGGAGGGAACTTTTACTTATAAGATGGCGCAGTGGATCGAAGAGAACTGGAAGACCAAGTGCTAGATGGAACGATGTCACGAATGAACATGGCGTTTTGCTGGATTAGTTGATGCCTTTGGGAATCGGATTGGACCTGTTGAGATATAAGCAAATAACTGGTCAAGTGCAATACATGACATTTACAAATTTTTCTTTCAAAGAGATGTTTGCTGTGAGGCGGCGTTCCTCCGGCCAGAGACCTGTGCTGTCTCCGTCTTCCGACTTTAAAATAGTACAAGTTCGCGGAACCGGCCCGTTAGCGTAAGATGGCAGATGGCTTACGGTAACGAATGGTTGCCAGAATGCTGTACAAATCTGTTAAAGAGATGGTAATTGTCGAGTCAAAATTCCAAGTAAAGAAAAACTGCTTCATTTTATAATTCACTGGCCAAACGAGACAGCGTTTTCTGGGATATTGTAATTGATAGCAGAGGCTCGTGCTACCTATCTAAGCCTCTTCTGATCCCAACCTCTTCTCTTTAGATGTATGTAGTAGAAAGGATCGTAACTCATGCGAACATGAAAGCCAAGTCCAATACCAAGACTGACACCTTTCTCTCAACAACCAGACCTAAGACCCACAGCCAAAGCAGCCATGCGACAAAATAAAACCCTAAATTCTAAAGGAGTGACAAGAAAGACGACCACGCCCTATGGTAGAGCATATCCCCCCTCTCCCAAGTTTTTCCTCTTGGTCGTTTAGGGGAACTGGAAGCCGGGAGGGACACAGTAGGGGCTGCCGCTGGGCTGGTAGAACTTGCAGGTGGTCTTGGGTGGGCAGCTGCCGGCGTACTGGAAGGGAAGAAAGGTTAGTACCATGATGACGGGGAGAGATGGAGAAGAGAGAAAATGTGAAGGGTGAGGGAGGACAGATGACTTACCACCCACTGGCCGGAGGTGTTGCAGACTTGCCAGCCCGAAACGTCAGCGAGACACTGGTAGGTGCCGGGAGCGCAGCCGCCCTTGTCGGGGCTGGGAGCCGCGGAGACGAGGGAGGCGAGGGCGGAAACGGCGAGGATGGTGAACTTCATGGTGAAGGTGTTTGTGGGTTGTGGTCCGGAGAGGCTTTGGGGTGGTTGTAGTTGTGGTTGTTGGTGTTGGTGTTGTTGGCTGAGTGCTGATGATCCAAAAACTCATCCATTGAGGCGACAACTCGCCCTCTTATATACTCGTCCAGGACACCAAACTCCTTCGCCCAGCCGAGCTGATGACCTCCTCCTCCTCATCATCATCATCATCCCCAAGCTGACTCCCATCCCGTCCCATCCCCAAGCCAAGCCCAGCCCAGCCCAGCCCAGCCCATCCAACACGAGCTGATGACGCCCGATCAGCCCCAGCCGCGTCTCCCCCCTCGGCGGGTTCTTCGGTGGACATCTCGGCTCGCGGCTCAGCCGACGCAAGACTCGGTCGGTCGTCGAGGGAGAAACAAAAAAAACCTGGATGTCGCTGCAAGCCACATTTGCTTAGACGTCCCGCTGCTGCACACCCTCTTTGCTGCGTCGACTCCGAATAGGGCCGGAGGGGAGAGGGGGGGAGGGGAGGGGAGCGGGTGATCTGCTTAGCGGGTGGATGACAGGCGGATTTGGTGTTTGGTGTTTGGTGTTTGGTTAATGCAGTGATGACTTCTGGGCTGTTGCCATACCGCTCTTGTGTTCGTGTTTGCTAGACGAGACGAGTTGAGCTAGAGTCCTCGCATCGACGAGACGGTATCCTCCGCTCTCGGCCCAGCATCCTACCCAGCACCCTTCCAGGTTCCTTGCAGAGACCAAGAGAAAAAGGTCCACCCATCGATCGAAGAAACTGCATCATCTCATCAGCGCCCACCAAAGCCCAAACTCTCGACCCGCGAGCCACGCCAGCCACCTACACAATGGCCCCCAGCCATACCACGGACCTGGAAATACAACCCAGCATCGCCATCTCAACGACAACTCGAACATGACGCCGGGGAACCAAATCCGATTGGTCGGCTAAAAGGCCAGAAGCTTATGCACTTCTCCAAGAAAAGCACCGACGGCCATGCGGCTGAACCTGGATAAATCCGGGGGATCGTCCGTCTAGCTCGAGAGTTTTTGCTAAAAATAATCCACACCACACACCAAAAACCTCAAAGTGGCTTTTCTCACGCCTCGTTACGAGATTGGTTCATGTCACGGCTTGGCCGTTCTTTTCTTTTCTCTTTACCCCGCAATAAGCTTTTTGCGCAGGAAGAATATGATGCGGTGGCTTCTTGGTGTCGCTGAGCGGGATGAGGCCCTATTCGGCATGGAGGGGAGGGCGGGGGTGCGCATCGTGGCTTCGTGTTGCCCGAGGGGCCGATGACCTTGGGGCGATCGACCGGTGTGGTGGTTGAACGTCGGGGAGCAAGAAAGACTGGGTGTTTGGACGTGAGACTGGAGGGCAGTTTGATTGGAAGGGCTGTGCTTACCGTTATCCTGACACTCGTCTGCGATACTTTCCGAGCCGTTGGATCTTTTGCATTATCCATGTTCCACGAAGGTGATGCTGGTCTGGTGATCAACTCAAGCTTGGTGGAGTTTACGAGTTGGGCCGACCGAGACGAGGCAATGCATCGACACCAAGGCCATGACCAAAAGGCGGAGAGCAATCGAATAAAACCAACAAGCGGGATAACCACCGACAATTCCTGCAGATGATCTAGCCGAGTCTCCAGATGCTTGTAGGACCATCCATGCCCGTCCCCACTCCCAAGCAAAGACTCTCCCGGCAGTCCGAGGATGAATACGGCTTACCTTCGTACGCGGAGAGTAATCCCGCCGACTTTCCAATATTCTTTGCTGCAGGTTAGTAAAGTAGGACGATCCATTACGTCCTAGCACGTCCTCAGAATTAACGAATGAGGCCCCCCC
This sequence comes from Microcera coccophila, assembly GCA_024112705.1. Lineage (NCBI taxonomy): Eukaryota > Fungi > Ascomycota > Sordariomycetes > Hypocreales > Nectriaceae > Microcera > Microcera coccophila. Next base: position 13,532 of record JAMYIC010000324.1, on the reverse strand, counting down.
AATCACTCTCCACGCTCCAACTAATCTGCCGAGTCCTAGCTTCAAGCTTCTTCCATGGTTCCATTCGGCGCCGTTGCAGTCCCACAACGCCGTGGCGCTTGTCCGAGCTGACTCCGCCCCTCCCGGCGACGGAGACGGAGACGGAGACGGAAGATGGCATCTGCTTCGGGCCTTTATGAGAAAAGGGAGTTTCCGTCTCAAGTGAGATGTGGCCGCTTGAACGGTCGTGAACTCGAACAATCATCGCACACGTGTAAAAGCTTCGAGCTTTGGCGTCCAGTAACGTTGAAACGTTTCGTCGGCTGGCTTGGGGGCTGTACAACTTCCAGCCCTACGCCAGTCAGCACAGAATGTCACTCGCAGCCGATGCCGCGATACAGATGGCGATTCGCAAAAGACTATTGTCAATAAACCGAATATTTTCATTTAGAGCTCTTTTTCATCCATGTGTCAACTCCATTCGCTGAGCCTATTATTGCACGCTTCTATTTCTGTAATTTCCACCGTCGCTTACATCGGTGCCTCCCATCGCCTGTTGATTTGCTTTCTCCGTACCTGAGTCTCAAGTCAGCATACCACAAGACACATCTCGAAAACGGGAGTAGATAGCTTACCATAGGACCCAAAACTGACACACCGGCAAACAACGCCAATACAGTTCCAACCAGTGTCACCTTGTTAAAGCTCTTTCCGAGAATGTCAAATACTCCACTGGGGGCAACTCGAGTGCCGAAGACGTCAATGCCGTACGCCACCACCAAGCTGGTGCTCTCCACAATGGCAGGGGCAGACAAGATTCCCTCAACACCAATAACGTTACGTTGGTGAGAGATGACAGCCCGGGGATCGATTTCGATGGCTGGCGCATACTTGGCCAAGCCCTCTGCCTCCATCTCTGCGGCCGTGGGATCTCTGCCTACGGGTCGTCGGGGGTCAACAATCATGCGGGTGATGCCGACGATGCCATGCACCTCCGGGAGATATCCCAAAAGTTGGCGGTTAGTAATGCCCTGTCGCGTCTCCGTCACTGAAAGGGTTGTGAGAGGCTGGTTCAGAATGAAGGCCTGGGAAACAACGTGGGGCAGAGGAGGTCCCGTAGGCGTGTCGATGGTTCCGTAAGAGGAAAACTCAGCGTCGTCGCCAAGAGGGCCTCGGTCGTTGGGGGTTTCCGATTCGTAGAGATCGGAGACCACAAGCTGGTAACCCTTGATGTTTCGGCTCGAGCCATCACTCAGGCTGTACTGGCCGAAGAAAGAGCATGCGTACCAGTTCTCGGCCATGGTACACGAGATGGGCTTCTTGGTGTCGACGCCCGAATGCGACTGCACTGCGAGAACCTGGCCAGAGACGGTATCCACCAGCTGGACAGCCAAATTAGACGTAGTTTCGTCAGTGAGAGCGACAACAATAGTGTTGGGGTTCAGATATTTGTACTGAACCTGGCGATCTCCGAGAACACGGCCGATTGAAGCCACGGGGTCGCGAGTCGGAGGCTTCGCAATCTGCACGATTTTCTGGCCTGGACGAGGCTGCAATGTCCAGAGCTCCTGCTTGGTGACCTGTTCACCTTCTCCCACGAACTTCAAACCCCTAAGGGTCTCTCCATCACCACGAACAACAACAGTCTGCTCGGGGATCCGGTTCGTAGGGATGTCGACATCTTCCTGTCCCTCAGACCCAAGGGGAAGAAGCCATTGGCCTGAGACGGTATTCACAATAGCAGTGCTGCTGACGGGAGACAGAGCACCCGCAGGAAGGGATTGGAGAACATCACCAGTGTCAGCCTTGACGGCAATGAACTCGCCCTTGGCCCCGCGGATATAAATAACGCCCTGGTCATCGCCGGCAAGAATACCCTTCACGTCCAGAGACTCGCCGGGCGCTTGAGGCAAGATGAGCTTGGACCACGCGATCTCGCCGCCGTTGCTGTTAAGGCCATACATGCGACCGCGTCGAGTTGCAAGGACGATGAGCTTGTTGAAGCCGAATGCATCACGGCGCAGTCCTTCCTTCTTGACGGCGGTGGCAGAGTCTCCAAAAAGGCCTTCCATGAAGCGTTTGGGGATGGAGACCAAGTAATCAGGCAGGTACTGAAGATCATCAATGTGACGGGTGACACGGTGGACGTAAGCCTTCAGAGGATTGGTGTGCGCCTCCTGCTCAAGGACCTTGGCAAGGTTCTCGTCGATGGGAATCTCTGCCCAGACAGCAGCGACAGCAGCAGTCAGTCCTTCTGGGCGAGACCAGTCAACCTCACCGTTGCGTATCATGACCCAGTCGTCGCCTTCAGTGACGGCAGCGGACCTGACGGCATACCCTTCGCCGCCAGCCTTCTTGACCACGTCTGACACGGCGTGAACGGACTCAGCGCCAGCCGAGGGCTTGAAAGGCCAGCGCGCAAGAACGCCGTGGGACTCCGAAGAGACAACGAGGAGCTCGTCGTTGGTGACGCGTGTAAAGTAGACATTGGCTCCGCTGGAGCTCGTCGAGAATGCGCCAGAACCGGCGAGCAGAGGCAGCTCGTAGGCCTTGGACACATGACCGGTCTTCAAGTCGGTGTGGTAGACCTCGGCCTTGTTCGCAGTCTTGGTCCGAGTGTGAACCAAGAAGTGCGGCTGCGATTGCAACAGGTGCGGGGCATGGATGGCGACAGAGACAGCATCCGCAGGAAGGGCAAACTCCTGTGTCGACTTCGTGCCCAAGATATTGATCCTCAGTTTAGACAGTTTATTGTCCGTCCATGCAAGGAAAGGCGACGCAGAGTTGCCACCAACAAACATGACGTCCTTCGGTCCGTGAACATCGCCCTTGGTGCCGATTGAGAAATCCTCCACTCGCCCTCCCGTGGAGGGGTTGAGGGCTGTGACCTTGAGGCTGTAGGAAGCGGCGGACCCGTGAAGGCTGGCAACGTACACCTTCGCGACGTCGGTCGAAACCTGGAGAGGGATGTTTTTGGAGGTTTCGTGGAATTCCCAAACGACCGTACCCAATGCACCGTGCAACCTTCGCAAAACCGTCTGGCCATCCTCTTCGAACAGGACCAAGACGTCCTTTCTGGGATGCTCAGTCATCTCCATAATCTCAAGATCCTTGACCTCGCCCTTGAAGTCGACTTGCCAAGCATTCCTGCCCGTCAGCGCGTCCCAAGCCTGAACCCTCGATCCGTACGCTGCGGCGACCCAGTTCTCGCCCTCGGGCGCTCTCAAGAAACCGCCGCCATTCGTGATATTATCGGCCACCTGTTGTCGCCAAACAAGGGCGCCGTTGCTGGGATTGACAGCGCCAACCACGCCCACATCGCTGAGTGTGTACAAGAGGCTGGCTTTCTCGTCTTTTCGCGGTCGATGGAAGAAGGTGGTCTCGACTTGGGGGACGCCTACGAGGGCGTGGTGGAAATCGATGTGACCGACCTCGTCTTGGAACACAGCAGCTCCAAGAGACGAAAGCCCCAAAAGAAGGAGCGGTTGTGATAATAGCCGCATGGTGGGATCGGAAGCTTTGTTACGGCTTTCCTTGGCGAGCTTCTGGGGGAGCTATTACGACGTAAGATGGTGATGCGACTTTGTTACATACGGGTGCTTAGTCATCGGAGCTCTCTGGCCCCTGGATGGGGGGGATGACGAAATGCTCTAGGGTAATCATCACCCCACCTAAATCGACATCTCGAGGGAGGATATGCTCGATCGATCCATCTATTCATCCCGTGAAGAAACTCTCTCGAGCCCTCGAGTATGGCTGACTTATCTCGTATACAGTCCAGCTGAGCTAAAAGTCACGACAAAATGCAGGCCTCCTGCAAGAGTCCTCATGCCGGAGCTTTTGCTACAGCGTGCAGCGTATCATGGGACGCTACCCACCCAGATGTCTCACACCTTAAGGTCGTGTGGTGAGAATCACGAATTTCACAACCCAAACCTAGGTATGCATATATACATCTACCTGCCTAATCCCGAGCGGCCTGCTCTTCAAAATCAATTCAAATGGAGACTGAAATATTCCTCTGGCTGCTGGCGAAGACGCAGCATCCTAACAAATTCCACTCGTCACTTATACGCTGGAAACGTCACCCTTTATGGAAGTACGTCAAACGCCAACCCATCCGGAAACCCGCCCGTTAACACTCTAGCAGGGCCTCATTTCCCGATCTCTCATCAAAGCGTGGTCGGAAACGCCAATCCCGGACCTGCAGCTCTCCGCCGGCGGGCTTCTCGCACTCGCAGACCTCCAAACCGTCGCGCGCCGCACCGCTCTAGACGGCGGTTCCTCCTGGTTCGACGCCCTCGTCCTCGCTCCGGGATTGCACTATCAGCAAGCCTGTGATAACCTGGATCACGAGGATACCCCGGGATGGCTTGGCGAGTTGTCTGCCGTGGATATGGATGAGGTGGACGTCAAACATCTTATCAAGAATGTCCTGACCTTGAACTACTTGAAGAAGCTGTACCGGGACGGCGATACGGACTTGACGATCGATGTAGGCGTGTTGCATGCTGAAACCCTTGTGAAGAAGGTACAGAAACTGTTTCGTCGAGGCAAGCAGATGATGAAGATCGAGGAGGACAAGATTTCTCTTACCGACGTTGATTGGATCAGCCACCTCTTATACATCGTCAGTCCCCTGCTCACCATCGGCGCCACAGCATCCATGATCCTCCTCGAAGACTGGTGGGGCCTCTCCTTCATCATCTCCCTCATGATCGCACGCATCCTCAACATCTGGGCCATCAAGCACCGCACCGAACTGCCCACGTCATCCCTCTCAAGCCTGAACCGCCAGACAGAGTACATCATCGACGTTGGACAAGGCCGCACCATTCGCCTCCGTGGTCTCGACGAAGATCTCCAAGCTCTCACCACGCAAGGCTGGCTCAAGCAAAAGTCGAATGTCGACGGATATCTGGAGGCCTGTGCCAAGCTCGTTGTCTACCTCGTTGCTGCCCTCAGCGGCAATCTGTCGCAGGCTGGGGCTATTGTGCTCTTGATACTGCTTTTGCTGAGTGCGGCGTTGTTGGGGTTGAGTAATGGGCATACAAAGGGCTTTCGGATGCATGGTAGATATGCTTTGCCTGAAGTTAAGAAGGTGAAGGCGGTAGAGGAGGAGACGGCAATCGGCAGCAGCACGGCGTTGCCGGGTGCAGCAGGACTGGGAGATTATCGCGGGAGGTATTCCTCTGAGGGGAGCACGCATACGAGTGGATTTACGTTGGGGAGCGGAGTTGACCAACAAGGTCAATGAAGATGAGAAACTCGTATAGACATTGAGCTGCCGTTGAAATGATACAATATTTCACTATGCGTTGGGCTGTTTAAAGAATCTCTAATGCCAACTCTTATCCACAGCGCAGTACTCATAACCCAAGAGAAAACCAACACCCAAACGAAACCCAGTCATAGCCAAAAAGCCCCCTAACACAATATGCTCGTTTCAAAGCATAGCAAGAATTCACCTCCCACACATCCTAAGATAGTATTCCTAAACCATCGCATCGTCTTCCTTCACTTCCGTGGCTTCATGTGTGGGTACAGGATTCTCCACCGGGGACGTTTGCTCTGGCGCTTGCTCTGGAGCCTCCACGTTCTTGACGGGCTCTTCACTGGGTTCCTTAGGTGGCTCGACTGCCGGGGCTGGCTCAGCAGCTACCTCAGGCGCCGGCGCTGGAGGGTTGTTCACTTCGGTGGACTGACGATCGAGCTCGCCCATGAGTCCCTGCATCAAGTCAGGCTCTTCGGGGACAGCTGCCTCTCCGGGTACAACTGGCTCCTCGGGCATAGCTCGCTCTAAGGGCATGACTGGGACTTGGGTCACAGCTGGCTCTTGGGGCACATTGGGCTCTTCGAACACAACTGGCTCTTTGACAACAGCTTGTTCTTCAGGCATAGCTTGTTCTTCGGGCATAGCTTGTTCTTCGGGCATAGCTGGCTCTTCGACAATAGCTGACTCTTCGAAAATAGCTGACTCTCCGACAATAGCTGGCTCTTCGACAATAGCTGGCTCATCGACAACGGCTGGCTCTTCGACAACAACTGGCTGTTCAGGGATAACTGGTTGTTCAGGAACAACTGACTCTTCAGGAACAACTGACTCTTCGGGTACAACTGGCTCTTCGGGCATGACTGGCTCCTCGGGCACGACTGACTCTTGGGTTATAGCTGGCGTTTGGGGCATCGTGGGCTCTTCAAAGACAAATGGCTCGACATCAGCTGGCTCTTGGGGCATAGCTGGCTCCTCGAGCATAGTGGGCACATCGGGAGTTTCAATCTTGGGAGGTGACACGGGTTTTGCTTCCTCGAGCTCGGGTTCTGAAGGCGGTGCTTCTGCTGTAGCCTCTTCGACCGGATCTGGCGCCATCATTTCGGGCGCCGTTAGTTCTGAAACCGAGACGGAGTCATCGGGCCGGATTGTATCTGCCGTATCGTTTGTGAACAAAGGCGGCCTCTCAAGAGGCACCTCTCCGATTTGTACTTCGTCTGTGGCTTGTTCGCCGACGTCAGGGAACTTCATGCTGGGCGGTTCATCATCCGGTGTGGCGATGTTACCAACTTGCTCTGGTGGAGGAGGCAATAGGGGATCACCCTCAGACGCTTCCCTCTTCAGTGCACCAATCTCAACCGGAGGCTCGGGAATATCTCCTCCTCCTACTGTCGAAGGTGGCTCGGCAATCATGGATTCAGTCTCAGGAACAGCTTCAGCCGAAAGTCCAGCCACAGCATCCAGCACAGGGACTGCTGGGATCTCAGGAGGAACTTCCGTAGTTGGCGAGGGCATGACGACGTTCTTGAGCGGGCTGCCTTCGAATTTTGGAGATGCGCCTGCAAGACTTATCGTTGGCGGCGCTAGAGTGAGAGGATGTGGAGGTATGGGGCGACCAGGTGAGGTCTCCGAGTCTGTCATGTCGACATCAGACCGTTCCGACACAGATACGTCAGCAGGGAAAACGGCGTCTGTCATCTCCTGGTCTTGACTCTGGCTCATAGACGTGTCAATGTGACCCTTGATCTCGTAGCTGGCATCGCTCTTAGCCTCGGAACCAGCGTGACCCTTAGATATGTCGCCAGGGTGGTCATTGGCCGAGTCGACGTAACTCTTAGTCTCATAACCGGTAGAACTTTTAGTAGCGTCACCAGCAGGGCTCTGAGTTTCGTCTCCCTCGTCGCCTTCATCGCCCTCATCACCCTCCTCACCCTCGTCGTCATCTTCGTCGTCATCGCCGTCGGCCATCTCGCTGTCCTGGTTGTTGGCGTCGTCGCCGTCTTCCTTCATCCCCTGTAACCGCGAGTCAGCATCATTGTGTGAAGCCAGAGCGTCGGATGACCTACGCTTTGAGCGACCTGCTCAGGATTGACTTGCGTGGCAGGACCGCCGCCCTGCGCAGGGGCTGTAGCACCCGCATGCGTTGCTCCTCCAGACAAGAGCAGCTTGGCCTTCTTCTTCCCTCGTCCTGGGCCAGCCTTGGACTTTCTCTTTGGCGGCGGGGGTCTTCTCCTCGGCGCAGGTGGCGTTGGAGCGACAACCTCAGCGGGAACAACCACCGCCTCAATCCTCGTCGAAATAATCTCACCGTCCACGCGCTGCCCCTCTCCCAGAGTGACCTCCTCCGTGTACGGGTTTCCAGCCGCGTCGGTTCTCCGGACGGTTGCTCTGGTCACTGTCGGACCCTGGTACTTGTCCTCCACTGTCTTGCTGGCAATCGTAACCGTGTTCTTTTGCCGTTTCGCCAGATGCGACAAGGTCGGTGCCTCGACATTTCTCGGTAGCTGCTTCCAGATCTTGATGCTAAAGCCCTTGGCGCTGTTGTCCTCCTCTTTCTTCTCCGGCTTATCAGGGATGGCATCAGGGTCGACCTCCTCTTCCTCGACCGGCGCGGGACGCTTGTATAGCCTGCCAGATCGAGCGGCGCGGAGTAATTCCTGGCTGTGAGGAGGCAGGAGGTTGGCGTCCTTGGGCATGCCGTGTAGCAGCTCGATCGCCCAAATGTCGTTCTGCTGCTGTGTCTCTTGTTGCCTAGGCGGCTGTACGTTCACCCACTCCTGTCGCCATTGTCGCACCGGAAGACCTGAAGACCATCAGTATTTGCTTGCCGAATTGAATTGGGGCGCTGGGTGCGCACCTTCGAAATCGTCGTGTTCGGCATATCCACTGCGATTCGCGCGTCGCGTCTGCGGAACGATGTTAATTAAGCAGGAAGCTGCCGATGCGCTAATCACTTACGCCTGGAGCCATCGCGTCCGGGGTCGGAGCACCGTCGTAATCAAGGCCTGAAGATGTTTCTAGTATGCGGCTGATTAAGTGATGCTCGATGTTGCCAGCTGTTGACCAGTCGTTGATCTTCTTGAAAATGCTGTAGCAATTGTAAGAATGGCAAGGAGCGTCAGCGCCGCGACTGGTCGACGTTGGATTCTGACCAATCAAAACGCATGTATGGCTGACATAAGCATCGTAGTAGAAGATTTTGGGAAATTCATTATTGATCTGGCCCTCATGAATTGGGTCATGTTAAATGTATAAGATTTCGAAAACGTTATCCGGTATGAGGTGGCTATTTTTGAGTCCAGCCACTGGGAACGTTGTCGCTCCGTGTAGAGTTGAGCCGGGTGTATGATGCCCAGACGCTCGGAATTACTTGACGGGATAAAGTGCAAGTTAAGAGATCTTGCAACTAAAGCCAAAATATGGAGATACGAAATCCCAAAAACGTTGGCTTAGCCGTGTGTAATATGAATGAAGATGGATCCTGTTGCCCTCTACCCCTGGTCGAATCTCAACTCGTGAGCCTGTAAAACATGAACCAGGACGAGCAGTGGAGGTCAACATCAAAATCAGCTGGAATTGAGAGTTCGCCGTCTAAGTTTCGAATGCAACACGTCCCGTCAGCGGCCACTGGGGACGGTGTATCCCTCCCCGCAATCCGAACTCGCTCCTGAACCCATATGGTATCCGATAGATGTACAATGCCCGTCCAGACCCTACTATACACAGTTCTTGTCTTTTTTAACGATTAAAAGAATTTCATGATGCGAATGGTTTAGTCGTAACTGGTTGGAACCACGTCAGAAAAGAAGAATCAGAAGTGCGGAAAAGACTTACCCCTGCTCCTTCTGCCTGATGACGGCTCCATGCTTGCCCTTCTGCTTCCCCTACACGCATTGTCAGCATTGTCGAAACTCCCGAAGACCGCTTCAAACGTACTGAAAGCCCTCCCTCGACGACCAATCGATCCAGCTGGTAGAACTGGCTAACGACCGTTTGTCGCTGTTCCCGTATCAGCTCGGCGCCCCCGCAGATATCAATGGTAACAGACCTTCAAACCTTGCAACTCCTTCAAGCCGTGTTGAACCAGTTCCTGCACCTTCCGGGGATCCTGCTCTCCCATGTGCTCCCTGAATGCATCCCTCGTCCGACGCTTCGCATACTCGCGGAAGTTGTAAGCGGCGAACTGGTCGCCTTGCCGTAATAATTGGCGGTACTGCGGTAAAGCAAGCGGTTAGCGTCTTCGTCTCTCGAGTTTGCGATTCGTAGTGCCCGGACGAAAACGTTAGAGTTTCCACCAAAGCGACGAACGGGCGCCCAGCTTGGGGGGAGAAAGTCGCCCGACTCGAAAGTCTTCGGAGCAGTGGACGGAGGCTTTGGAGAGACTCACGAGTGATCGTACTTGCTGCGGCATGTCGCCCTTCAATGTTCCAACCACGGACATTCTGAGGAGGAGAGGGGAAGAGACGAGCGGCAGAGAAAAAGCGTTTCACGATTTGACTTTCTGAGCGATGATGCTAGGCGATTCGCGATTGAGGCTCGGTGTTAGCCGGCGCGGAGAAATTTGCCGCTCCGGCCGGACATTTCGGGGTTGACTTCTCCGTGTTCGCTGATCATAGCCACACTGTAGTTCCTATACTTAATACTCAAACCTACACAGTGTAAACTTTCGCCGCTTTCGTCTACCTGTTCAGAACATCGGCATTTGTAATCATTTTCGGAGGAAGTCGCAAGCTCGCCGGATTGATGGGCATAAGGAGGAGAATGCGTGTTTACAGGTGGTTGTCCAGTATGAGCTCGTTCGGTGTTTGGTTCTTCGTCCTAGAGTTTGGCTGGGGATGTCGGAGGCAGAGACGAGTGGCTAAGTGGGATTGCTAAGAGCACGGCAATGAAAAAAAACAGAAGTCTCGACTTTCGCATGAAAACGAGATCTAAATAATTGAATCAAGGGACAAAATTTGTCACATCGGTCGGTAGGAATAGAAATCGACTCCCCTTACGTCGAGGTCATGCCATCCGGGTAGTCGAGATCCGAATCACGTCCAAGAAATTCGATCCGAGACTGAGTGTTGACATCTGCGGGTATGATCTTATCAATCCTACGTCACACACTACCAGCTGCTGCGCTTCACCGTACGGATCTCAGGGCATCATATTGTTGCTCACGGCAGAGATCAAGACAAGCAAGAAACTCATTGATTCTCCGGTAGCCACATCTTTCTTCCGACTCAAGACACCCTGAAAAAGCACGGAGAGGCAGAAGACTTCTTACATGATCATCAACAGATTACTCATCCAAGTCACCGCCGAGACCCTGGACGTTCAGTCTTGTTCGAGACTGTGCCCTTTTTATCATTGAACATCTAGAATCAATCCCGACATTTGAGTCGAGACAAAAATCACGCGAGAAAGGCTCGATAGACTCCATAAGTTGGTGTTGGGAGCATCGCTGATCCTCGGACATTCGATCGAACCCATGGATCTTGAAGTCTGTATGTGATCAAAGACCACACAGCTGAGCTGCATATCAGATGTGGTCTCGAATGCACCATCCGACAACATCGTACGACAGGTGGAGGCGCTCCTCACAATTCAGCCCTGCGATCCGACGCTAATGCTATTGAGGCTCAAAAATTGGGCACTAAGGACTGAAAATAGAACATGGATACGTCCGTATCACTTGTTAGGTTCGATTTGGTTCTCGCCGAACGATTGGGTTACTGAATAAGGACATTGAGGCTTTCTCGGTCTCGCTGGCCGCCGATTCTTGAAACATAGACGCCTCACAGCGCAAGATGTGTCTTCAAATAGAAACCCTTCACACCAGTGGCTTCAAACTATGAACCTGGTGAATGCTTAACTCAGTGCCGGGCTCTGGTGGTTCCAGCGGAATTGGCGGAATGCATTTCCAATCTGCCAGGGCATCTGACATCAGGCTAAAGGCACCTGAAGGAGATCGTGAATGTGCCGTTACCCCAGACCCTGTGCCCCGGAAGGGACGGGAGGTGGCGTCAAGCCACTTGTTAGAAGACCCGACTGGACGGGTCGGGAAGATAGATGCAACGGTGTGCGGAATTACCGGAACAGCATACTGCATTCCTGAGTCTCTAGAACCATTAGGCTGGTTGATGGGCAGCGACGTGTCGTTGTTCACGACCCCAGTGCAAAGTCTTGTGGTCATCGATGATGGAGCAGAATTGATGATGCAGTTTCTCCATCTCAGGATCAACCACGTCATCCGAACGTACGCCTGAGAAGGACGCGGCTGCGGACTCGATCGATTGGGACGAGAACCCCTTAGTCTGCAGCATCTGACTGAGGCGAGATGGAGATCCCAAATTGGTTTCGAGCTGAGCGATGAAAGTATACCGTTGCTGGTTGTGATTTGGTTTGACGATGTTGACGGCCTTGGTGGGGCGGTGGTCTGATATCGGGGGGACGAAATGTATGTTCGTAACCGAAGCATTGAGATCGGCAAGCTCTGCAGGTCGGGCGTTCTCGGTCAGACTCCACCTCAGAATCTTTCCCTTGGTGTGGCCAGAAAGGATCGCGGTCCCATCATACGTCAGCGCGAGGCAAGATGGCGTACCAGCGTCTGGATCCGAGACAGCGAGCGGAGCGTTTACCTGGACAACGATGGAAGGAGGTTCGGAACTGGACGAGCCGAGGACGGGTTTGTCACCATAGAATTCCACGAGAAAGAGCGCGCCGTCATCGGAAGCAACAAAGAGTCCTCGAGTGCTCGGGTCTAGGCAAAGACAGAGAGGAGCGGTGGGGAAGAGCAATGTCCGGAGAACCTGCCCGGTTTGGTAGTTCCAGATTATGCATGTCTTATCCTTACTTGCAGAAACGCAGAGGCTCGACTCTGGGTTGGTGCTCGGGGCTGCGACGAGGGCGGTTATGGCGCCACGATGATTGGAAAGCGTCAACTCGGGTTCGTGCTCGGCTCGAGCATCAAACTCCAAGAGGCGCGCAAGGGACCAGACGTTGATGTTGGCGTCCTCTGAGGCTGATAGTACGTGATATGGTGTGACTGCTAAACAAGACACGGCCTGGACGTGGCAGGGCGGCGTAGACACTTGCCGGCCCGTGCATATCTGTGTCAGTTGTCAGTTATCGGAACCAGGGTGAGGCATGGCTTGCATATCATGACGCGTATGACAACAGAAGCAAGTTTCCAACTCACCTCCCACAGAAACAATCTCCCCTCAGCTGATCCCAGAACTAGAACATCCCCGATTAGGGCCAGACTCCGGACCCTCTCCGGAAAGGGCACAAGAGCCTCCTGGTTGCCTCGCAAGCGCGAGTAAACATGAACGTGTGCCTTTTGGTCCTGCGCGGCGAAGATGTGGGTATCGCTGACGGCTACAGAGTTGACGGGCGTGGAGCTTTTCTTGAAGGTCGCTTTGATAGCGTAGGATGGGATAAGCGACTGCGCGTAGATGCCAACGTCTTTGGAGACGGCAGTGTTTGCGGCTACGGGAGGGCCACAAACGGAAGCGATGAACTCGCTTGACAACATGTTGGATTGATCCTCAGTCTGGCTCTGGCCTCTGAGGCTGAAGGTGAAAGTTTCGCAGGATGTTCCCCAAAGGGAAAAGATGACGGTTGAGAATCTGAAACTGAGAGAGCCCTGTGAACGGCGCGCTCAGCTGATTCAATTTGTAATAGATCTGCTGGCGGGAGTGAGATCGGAAGATCTGACAAGGCTTAGATGGGCCTTAGATGGGCCTTCGATGGGCTTAGGTAGACTGAGATGGGAGGTGTGAAGGTTTAGAAGAACGCCGAAGGCGTAAACTTTGTTGAGGATTGTGCGAATCGCATCAACGAGCTCCAGAGGAATGGAGACAAACCAGGAAATATCCTGACTCAAAATGGCCTACTCGAAAGATGTGTAAGCGAGCGCTATCCCGTGTTAGAAGCAGGTCCAGAATACTGCAAATCGTCCAACTTGTCTTCAAGCGCAGCGCAGCAGAGTGGCCTGATGACGAGTATACAGCAGGAGGTAGAGGAGGATTGGGTGGATAGCAAGCAAATTTTCCCAGCAGGACGGCAACGAGGTTCTTTGCGAATCAAAAATCACCCACAGCCGGAAGAAACAGCGTTAGAGCTGAAAGAGAAAAAACCAACGAACTTTTAATAGTTTGGTGGCAGTGGAGGAGTTTGCAGGACTTCACTTTTTTTTGGCAGCACCAAGGGCGGTAAGCGGGACACTACCCAATGTAGAAGCAAGACTCACCTGATATGGTCTAGCGGCTCGCATAAAATAGAGCCAAAAAAAAAA